>PISX010027142.1:0-23396 GCA_004024625.1 Mellivora capensis | reverse complement strand
AGATTATGCTGAGTGAAATAAGTCAAGCAGAGAGAGTCAATTATCATATGGTTTCACTTATTTGCGGAGCATAACAAATAACACGGAGGACATGGGGAGATGGAGAGGAGAAGGGAGTTGAGGGAAATTGGGGGGGAGATGAACCATGAGAGACTATGGACTCTGAAAAATAACCTGAGGGTTTTGAAGGGGCGGGGGGAGGGAGGTTGGGGGAGCCTGGTGGTGGGTATATTGGAGGGCATGCATTGCATGGAGCACTGGGTGTGGTGTAAAACTATGAATTCTGTTACGCTGAAAAGAAATTAAAATAAATAAATAAAATAAAATAAAAATAAATTAAAAAGTAGCCTGGTGATATTTTTATTAGAATTTATTATTTTATTATATTAGAATTGCATAGGTCAATTGGGAAAAATTGACAGCCATACAACGGTTAAGTCTTCCTACCTATGAACTATGGTATATTTTACCATTTATTTAAGTCTTCGAATTTTCTCACCAGTGTTTTTTAGTTTTCAGTGTACATAAAATCATAAAAATAGTATTTTTATTTAAATTTATAATTATTTATTGCTAATATGTAGAAAAATTAATTTTTATATAATGACCTTATGTCCTGAAACCTTGTAAACCTCAGTACCTTTCATGTAGATCCATTGGATTTTCTACCTACAGAATCATGTCATCTGAGAGTAAAGTTTTACTTCTTCCTTTCTAACTTGGGGGGCTTTTTTCATGCCTTATTATACTAGCAAGACCTTCCAGTAAAATACTGAATAGTTACAGTGAGGTTGGGTATCCATTACTTATTCCTGATTTTATGGAAAAAGCATTCATCCTCTCACCTGAATGTAATTAAGTATGATGTTACCTCATAGGTTTTTCATAGATGCCCTTTATTGGACTGAGAAAATTCCCTTCTATGTCTACTTTGGTGGTTATCTGAAATGAGTGCTAGATTATGTCTAATGATTTTTCTGCCTTTATGAAAATGATCATTTTTTAATTAGTTTCTTAATATAATGAAGTAGTTGTTTTGAATTTTCAACTTTTCATTCCAGGGACAAACTTCACTAGGTTACAATGTATTCTCATTTTAATATGTTGTTGGATTTAATTTGGTAAAATTTTGTTTAGAATTGTATTCAGTGAAGAATATTGGTCTGTAGTTTTCTTTTTTGTAATGTCCAGGTAAAGTTTTAGTTTCAGAATAATGCTAATGCTGAACTCTCCTCAGTTTCAGAGTTTCATAATTGGGATTGCTTCTTCCATAAAGCTTAATAGGGAAGAATATTTTTTCTTCCCTAGTAAGTTTTGGTAATTTTTATCTTCAATTTATTAGTCCATTTCATCCAAGTTGCCAAATTTATTGACATAAAGTTGTCCATAATATTCTCTTATTATTTTAATATCTGTAGAGTCTATAGTGATGTCACCTCTCTCATTCCTGTTATTGATAATGTCTAAGTTTTCTCTTTGCCTGATCAGTCTGGCTGTAGTTTTATTATTTTTTTGATCTGAAAAAGTCGACTTTTTGTTTCATTGATTTTGTTTACTTACTTTGATCTTTATTAATTTTTTCTGCCTAATGTTTAATTTACTCTAAAAGTAAAATATGTGTTTTGATTTGATTCTTCTCTTCTTGAATATGAAATTTACTGCTACAAAATTTCCCCTAGATATTATTTAAGCAGCATCCAAAATTTTTTTGTTATATTGTATATTCATGTTTACTCTATTCAGAATATTTTTAATTTCCTTTTGATTTGTTCTTTGACTCACTGATTATTTAGAAGTATATAATTTCTAAATATTTTGAGATTTTTAGAGATTATTCTGTTACTGATTTCCAATGTAACTCCATTGTTATCACATGCTCTATAAGATATTTAAATCCTTTTAAATTTATTGAGACTTTTTTATGGTCCAGAATATGGTCTATCTTGGTGTATGTTCTGTTTGTACTTGAAAAGAATGTGTATTCTGTTATTCCTTTTTTTTATTATTCTGTTATTCTTAAGAGGAATGTTGTATTTGTTTGCTAGGGCTTCCATAACAAAATGCCACAAACGTGGTGGTTTAAACAACTAAAATTTATTTTCTCACAGTTCTGGAAGCCAAAAGTCTGAAATCATGGTATCATCAGATTTGAGTTCTTTTGAGCCCTCTCTCCTTGATTGAAGATGGCCACCTTCTCACTATATCCTCATATAGCCTTTCCTCTGGATGCATACATCCTTGTTGTCTTTTCCTCTTATTAAGGACACCAGTCACAATGGATTAGAATCCTACCCCTATGACCTCATTTAATTTCATTTACTTTTCTAAGGACCCTAACTCCAATTAGAGTCACATTGGGAGTTAGGGCTTCAACGTAGGAATTTTGGGGGAAATAATTTACATAACCAGTATTATATAGATGTCAATTAGGTCCAGTTGTTTAGTTGTATTGTGCAATTCTTTTATATCTGTGGTGATTTTCTATCTACTTGTTTTATCAATTAAAGACAGAAGAAATTAAAATCTCTGACTATAATTGTGGATTTATTTCTACTTACATTTCTATCAGTTTTTGCTACATTTATATTAAAGGTCTATATTTATATATAGACTTAAATTGCTTAGGATAATAAGAAACTGATCAATTGATCCTTTTTCATTATAAAATTATCTTTTCTGTTTATGGTAATACTATTTGCTCTGAAATCTAATTAGTTAATATTGCATATCCACTCAAGCTTTCTTTTGATAAGTGTTACCATCTATCTCTTCTTTCCATCCTTTTAGTCTTAATCTGTTAGTCTCTATATATTAAAGTGTGTTTCTCATAGGCATCATATAGTTGGTTCTTGCTTTGTTATCCTATCAAATAATCCCTTCATTTTATTTTGTTTAGAACCTTATATTTAACATGACCAATGATATAGTTAGGTTTAAATCTATCTCATCTTGCTACTTGTTTTCAGTTTGTCTCCTCTATCCTTTGTTCCCTTTTTCCTCTTTTCCAGCCTTCTCTTAGATTTTTTTTTTTTAGTTGAAGTGTAGTTGACACACAATGTTACCTTAGTTTCAGGTGTACCAACATAGTGATTCAACTTTTCTATACATTATGCTATGTTCACTACAAATGTAGTTGCTGTCGTCACCATACATTATTACAATACTATTGACTGTATTCCCAATGCTGGACTTTTTATCCCCCTTTTGTATTCATTCCATACTGGACGCCTGTATCTCTCATTCCCCTTCATCCATTTTTGCCTATCCTCCCACCCCCTGGCAACCATAAGTTTGTTTTCTGTGTTTATGGATTTGTTTCTGCTCTTTGTTTCTTTGTTCATTTGTGTAGATTTTTTTTCTAGATTCTACATATAAGTAAAATACAGTAGTTGTCTTTCTCAATGTGACTTATTTCACTTAGCATAATACCCTCTGTTATTGCAAATGACAATCTCATTCTTTTTTATGGCTGAGCAATATTCCATTATATATATGTACCATTTTTCTTTATCCATTCATTTGTCAATGGACACTGGGGTTATCCCTGTGTCTTAGCTATTATAAATAATGTTGCAATAAACACAGGGTTGCATATATCTTTTCAAATTAGTGCTTTCATCTTCCTTGGGTAAATACCTAGTAGTGGAATTACTGGATCATATGGTATTTCTGTTTTTAATTTTTTGAGGACACTTCATACTGTTTTCCACAGTGGCTGCACAAATCTATATTCCCACCAGTAGGATACAAGGGTTTTCTCCATATTCTCCAACACTTAGTATTTCTTGGTTTTTTTTTTGACTCTAGCTATTCTGACAGGTGTAAGGTGATATCTCATTATAGTTTAGATTTGCATTTCCCTGATGATTAGTGTTGTTGAGCATATTTTCATGTGTCTATTGGCCACTTGAATGTCTTCCTCTGGAAAAATATCTGGATCATGCGTCCATTTCTTAATTGGAGTATTTGTGGGTTTTGGTGTCAAGTTGTATAAATTCTTTATATATTTTGAATATTAAACCCTTATCAGATATATCATTTGCAAGTATCCTCTCTCTTTTAGTAGGTTGCCTTTTTGTTTTGTTGATAATTTCTTTTGGTGTGCGAAGTTTTTTACTTTGATGTAGTCCTGATTGTCTTTGTTTTTGTTTAACTTGCCTGAGGAAATATATCTAGAAAAATGTTGCTAAGGCCGATGTCAAAGAAATTACTGCCTATATTTTCTTCCAGGAGTTTTATGGTTTCATATCTCAAATTTAAATTCTTAATCCACTTTGAGTTTATTTTTTGTGTATGGTGTAAAATAGTGGTCCAGTTTCATTCTTTTGCATGTAGCTGTCTAGTTTGCTCAGCACCATTTATTGAAGAGACTGTCTTCCCTATTGTGTATTCTTACTTCTACAACTTCACAAATAGTGCAAGAACTTTACATTAGTATGGCAAATATTCTCTCCTCCTGGCCTATCATTGTTATACATTTTACTTTTGCATGTTAATATATCACACTAAATTGTTATTTTTTATGCTTAAATGGTAAATTATCTTTTAGAAAGAAATAATAAAATTATTGTGCCTACCTACATATATAGTTACTATTTTCAGTGCTCTTTATCCCTTTGTGTGGATTCATATTTCCATCTGGTATCATTTTCCTTCTGCCTGAATGTCCTTTAATCTTTCTTATAGTGTGGGTCTGTTGGTTTTGAATTCTGTTGAATTTTGAAGGTATCATTGGATTTGAGTTCTTTTGAGCCCTTTCTCCTTGATTGAAGATGGCCACCTTCTCACTATGTCCTCTCACTATATCCTATTTCACTTTTCTTAAAAAAGGATATTTCCACTAGTTATAGAATTCTAGATGATAAGGTTTTTCCCAGTGTTTAGAGACGTTGCTTTACTGTCCTCTCACATTCTTTCCACTGAGAGATCTGCCATAATCTTTACCTTTGTCATTCCATATACGATCTTTTATGCCTCCTTTAAAAATTTTTCTCTTTTTACCATTGGTTTTGTGAAACTTAATTATATTAGTATAGTTTCTTCATGTTTGTTGTGCTTAGGTTTCTTTGAACTTTTTTGGATCTGTGGGTTTAGAGGTTTTTATCAAACTTGGACATTTTTCACCATTATTTCTTTGAATATTTTTTCTTCCTCTTTTCTACTCAGACACTAAAATTATGTGTATATTATACTGCCTGAAATTATGCCACAACTCACTGATGCTCTGTTCATTATTTTTAATTCTTTTTTCTCTCCACTTTTATTTTGGGTAGTTTTTATTGCTATGTCTTCAAGGTCACTAATCTTTTTCTGCAGTATCATCTCCATACTACTATCATCCTGTGGTGTGTTTTTCATCTTACACATTTTAGTTTTTCACCTCTAGAAATTTGATTTCAGTCTTTTTTATATCTCTCATGTATTAATTTTTTGACCACATGGATTATAGTGATAATAATGTTTTTATTGTTCTTGTCTGATGACTAACATCCATGCAAGTTCTAGATTGATTTCCACAATTTATTTTTCTCCTCATTATGGGTAATATTTTCCTGTTATTTCACCTTGGTGTGCTGGATATGTTTTTTTAATCTAAAGTATTCTTGAATTTCATCCTGGACATATTTAAATTACTTGAAACCGCTTGACCTTTTGAGTCCGGCTTTTAAGGTTTACTAGGTTAGACCAGAATTCTGTTTAGTGTAGGGCTAATTATTCACCACTTCTAAAGTAACACCCTCTCGAGTACTCTTTCCACTGCCCCATAAATTATGCAATTTAAAACATGTTCAGGGGGACCAAATTACTTTTGGATATTAGCATAAGTTAAACCTATTTAGAAAGTTAAACCAGCTACAACATCTAGTATATGTGCTGCCGAAGCGAGCACCAGCTACAACATCTAAATCATGTTTCTCAGAGACAGGAATTCTAGATTTTCACAAGTTTGAACAATGCACAGTACTGCTTTCATCTATCTGTTTATAATATGAGACTGAATGTCTTCATACAGATAAATAGATTTGAATTTACTTCCACCTTCTGTACATGCTCAAATAAGGCTGAATGTCAGAGTCCTCTCTCTCTTAGGTCCTCATGTGCGATACATCCAAAAACCTGAAAACAGGCCCTGCTCCATCACTGATTCTGTCAAGCGGTTCCCCATAGAGGATGCTACTGAAGGGAATGCCACCAGCCCACCGCAGAACCCACCTACCAACCTCACTGTGGTCACTGTGGAAGGGTGTCCTTCATTTGTCATCCTGGACTGGGATAAGCCACTAAATGATACCGTCACTGGTAAGATCATGGCATAAGAACTGATACTTTGGTGGGAAGCATTGATATGTGAATGTGGTACCTGGGTAAAACTATGTCCTATGAGGTATATCTCAGGTGTAGTGAGTCCTAGCAGAGCTGTATTGCCATAAGTGTCATATGATGGGAAAAGATCATCTATGTCCTTGTGATGGGCTTTCTGTTAATTTAATAGATCTCTTTAGGTTGCATTCCTTCCATCTCCTCTCAGAACTCTTTTTCACGGTATATAGATAGATCTGATCTTTCCATTATCAAGAAAACTACAAATAACATAGGAGAATTTGGTAGTGCTGATGATACTTAAACCAATTTGCATTTCACCAAACTAATTTCTAGATTGACCTAGAAGTTTCCAGGAGGTTGAAAGTTATTCAGTTATTTTAGGAGAATTTTTTTTTAGAATTCTAATCCTGGTCATTTTTCTGCTCACCTCAGGAAATTTTAATTCTGCTATCACTCACCTAATCCCTCTAAAAGTGACTGTGAAAAATAAGAAGGGAATCATTCTTTGAATTTATTATATGGGAATTTACTTCTTCATAGTGAACAGGTTAGTCAAACTAGAGAGGAGGGAGAAAAGACGAAGAGGCTGAATCAGCTAGAGGAATATACCCAATAGGGGGATTACACAAAGCTCCTGCTGTCCATGTCCTACTATGCCTGGGACAGGTAGACAGGGTCTAGAGGGCCCCACTGAAAGACTGTCAGGATGGAGAAAGGAAAGTACACAGGGCAAGTGGGGAGTGGGAGATTCAGCATCTGACAAGTTTTCTGTGAATAAAGAAGAAAACGGCAGTTATTTTTCCTCAGACAAAACTGTTTGGTCTGGGCAACTTCAGCTAAAACAACCTATTTTGCTTGACTGGGCTTTTTTTTATTTAACCATATTTTGTGTATTTCATTTTTCATGCAGGCCTTGCCTTTGTTTTGAGAAAAAATCAGCCATTGCTCATATTTCCTGGGGATTTTCCTAGTCCCACTTCTTCACTTGGGACTAGGGCCAGTAGGCGCTACCATCCCAATATCTAAAAAACAATCTCTTGAGTATTGACTATCTCATGGATTAAAAAGTCAAAACTCCCAATTCATGTAGTGTACTAATAAGAAGGAGTTCTCATGATAGACTGAAACTTAGTTATCATAGAAACAAATGATCTGTAAAATTTCATTAGTCTTAAAGATGTGGGACATCAAGATGGAATTGGTTAACATATCTAATAATCCAATACATCTAATACATATTTCCTTTGGTGTCTCAATATCTGATTTAACTTTTTAAGAGCAAAAGGATTTTCCTTTCTGGTTCATCATTTAACTTTTTTTTCATTGTAGAAACTTGTAATCTCCAAAAAATAATGAATAGGGTATACTTTCTCTAGCTAACCAATTACATTTGTAACATTGTTATTAAATGTTAATGGGCTGCTTAAGATCTTTCATAAGATACTGGACTTATGATAACAATTTTCATGGAAATGGACTATATCTCTTTAGCTGCAATATTTTCTAGATGGCAATAAGACCATATTTAATCATAACCTATTGTATATTTAAATGTTGGGCCATATATCCTAACAGTCTATTCTATTTTTTGCACTGTTTATTTTTAGTGCTTTATTAAATACCATTTGATTTCAGATGTAATCTTTTAGAAACCAGCAGATCAGGTAATGCAGAGGTTAATTTTCTCAAACCACTGGAAATTGTTTCATAAGGATTGAGAACGATTACAAAAAGAGAGTGAAACATATTCTTTATTCCCTGAGTTGGCTTCTGTCAGTAATCTGTCTTTTAATTGACAGGAATGTATTACCTCTAATAAATATTCCAAATTTGGTTGCTTCTACATGTCCCTTCTACATTAAGGTAAAAATAAATACACCTAAGAAATTGGTCATAGCCTGGGGCCTTTAAGTTAGTTATGAGGTGGTGCTTTGTGATATGCTAAGAGCATACCAACATAGATTTAAATCCCAGACTGGCTGTGTTCTATATATGCAAATTGAGTATGCAATTAACCTCTTTGCTTTAGTTTCCTTATTTGTAATAACAATAATAATTCCCATTATTATCAACTTACGAGGATAAATTTTTAGAGAGGGAGGAGGAAAGGGCAGAAGGAGAGGGAGAATCTTTTTTAAAGATTTTATTTATTGATTGATTGATTGATTGATTTTAGGGAGAGAGCTTGAGCTGGGGGAGGAGCAGAGGGGAGGGAGAGAGTAGGGGGGTGGGTGAGCAGTGGGGAAGAATCTCAAGCAGACTCCCTGCTGAGCATGAAGCCCAATGTGGGGGCTCAATCACACAACCCTGAGATCATGACTTCAGCCAAAACCATAAGTTGGCTGCCTAACCAATTGAGCCATGATGCACCCTGATGAGGATAAAATTAAACAATGTAAATGTGTGCCATGAGTCAGAAGCTGTTAAATTAATGTTTGTCAGTAGCAGCATTAGTAGGACTGGTAAAAACAGTGTCACCATTATTATTTTCATGGCCAGACTCTAATTTTCCAATCTTTATAATAAATGGGATTTTTTTCTGTTAAGTAAATTTTCTCTTAATAGGGCAGTAATACCCTCTGAGGGGATGAAATACCAATTATTCAGTGTTAGTTCTTTATAGATACTTTATATCTTTACTGTTAAGGAATTTATAAATCCCATATTTTAATTTTTTTCCATATTTTGAAGTAAGAAATATGGACACATACTAAGTGGTTGTCTTTGCCTTCTGAAATATACTCAGAATATGGCTATAGATATTCATTCTAAACATTAATATTCCATTTTTATGGTGTTGGTGGACTTATGAAAAAGTTATGATTGCTTTAAAGCATTGCAAATGAAGATTTTGTAAACCTTCATTACAAAACCAAGGAATATACATTCAAAAGCCAGAATTCTGAGAGAAATTCTAAATGTATTTTTTTAAAAGATTTTATTTATTTATTTGATAGACAGAGATCACAAGTAGGCAGAGAGGCAGACAGAGAGAGAGAGAGGAGGAAGCAGGCTCCCTGCTAAGCAGAGAGCCCGATGTAGGGTTCGATCCCAGGACCCTGGGACCATGACCTGAGCCGAAGGCAGAGGCTTTAACCCACTGAGCCACCAGGTGCCCCACTAAATTGTTTTTATGAAGGTGAATTCTATATCCATTTTGAAAACTTGGATCTTTCAGGATAAAAATAGTATTAAATAAGCATTTAAAAATGAGTCAAAAGAGGGGTGCCTGGGTGGCTCAGTGGATTAAGCATCTGCCTTTGGCTCAGGTCATGATCTCAGGGTTCTGGAATCAAGCCTCACATCAGGGAGGCTACTTCTCCCTTTCCCTCGGCCTGCCACTCCCCTTGTTTTTGTTCTCTCTCTCTCTCTCTCTCTCTCTCTCTCTCCCCCTCTCTCTCTGTCTGTCAAGTAAATAAATAAAATCTTTAAAAACAAAATGAGTCAAAAGAAAATTAGAGAAGATATGCGGTAAGAGTTTCTAGTACTAAGAGCCTGGGGTAATATTAAAAAGAATATTACACAGTCAATGAGAAGTATCCTAAGTCTAAGATGTTTTTTGAAAGTGGTTGCTTTCACACATAGTCAACTGGAGTGTGATATAATTTTTTCTTTGGGTGACTAAGAAGCACTTGAATCTTCCCAATTGGAGTCTTTCCAATTTTTGTATCTTTCCAATTTTTGTATCAAAACACAACTCAGGGATAATAAGGGATAATAAAAGCAATAGCAATAATAGGTACCACCTGTTGAAAAGAAGCATACAAAATACTATTAAGCACTTTCCATATATTCCTAATTTAATCCCCACAAACAACACTATGAAGAGATATTATTGACATTTTATAGATGAAAACACAGACTGAGATCAAGGCAAGTGACTCGGTCTGTTTCTTTTCATTGAGTCATAGCATCTCCTTTTTTTTTTTTTAGGAAGGGACTAACTGGCCTGCCCCATGCCCTTTAATAGAAAAGTCATGAGTGTTTTGGGTCCTTCGTATCAGAAATACATCTAACCCTGTATCCACCAAGCAGTTTCCGTTTTTAAAAAGATCGATTTTACTTACATTTTGATTACTCCCATCTTTTTCTAGTAAATACTGCTTCACAGCTGAGAAAAAGATATAAAATGGATATATTTGAATTCAGGGCCCTACCCTTCCTTCCTTTCCACCCTCTGTAAGATCAGAGAGCCAACTGAGAGATGGATTAGGAATAGAAGAGTCTGAGAAAGGAATACCGAATACTAGCCATTAGTCCTTTGGTAGCTGTGCTAATGTGTCCAGTGCAGTGGCCATTGTCTTCTGGTTTAATTTTGTGAATTTTTGGAAGGATGGTCATACGAAATTATTAGAAAGAACTATCCTCCTTTTTTGATTTTTAAAATATACCATTAAAACTCCCTCCCAAATTGAAATTGGTTATTATGTCTTCCCGAGTCTTTCATAATTTTAGTTTTATTTTCAGTCTCCATCTCCCATCTTTGGTCTCAGGGCTAATAGCAGAAATCCCTAGTAACTTGCCCCCTCCTTCACAGCCTTCCCACTTTCCCAAATGGCTGACCACTTGTGTATTTGGAGTGGGGTTTGTTATTGTTTGTTGTTTTTGAGGGGTTTTTTAAAGATTTTATTTATTTATTTGACAGACAGAGATTACAAGTAGGCAAGAGAGGCAGGCAGGGAGAGAGAGGAGGAAGCAGGCTCTCCACGGAGCAGAGAGCCCGATGTGGGGTTCGATCCCAGGATCCTGGGATCATGACCTGAGCCAAAATCAGAGGCTTTAACCCACTGAGCCAGACAGGCGCCCCTGTTTTTTGAGTTTTTAAACAAGTTTAAAAACTTGTTTAAAGTTTTTTGAGTTTTGACAAGATCTGCATGATCTTGTCACATACATTAAACTAAACCCCAACTGAAGGCAGGGAAAACCAACTAACAACTTTTTCAATTATGTTCTTAATCTGAAAGTCTTTCTCTTGATTAGTCCTGCAAGTTCATAGAAACATGCCTCTAAATGACATTTGTGGAGATTTCTATGCAAACTTAAAGGTCATAATTTTTTTTAAAAGATAATTATCCAAAAAGCATATGTAAGCAATAGGTGTAAAACTTTTATAACTTACATAAGCAGTAGGTACAAAAATCCCATAATTCTGTAGTTCAAAATAATAATGAACTTTCATTCATTATTTGGTTAACTGTTATTTGCTGCATGATTTTAAACACAAAGTTTTTTGGTAACAGCACTATGAATGCAGTGGCCTTTCCCCCAGCTATATAATAAAGCTCCATACGGAAGAAAACATGGCTTCTACTCAAGTACCACTTCTCATACAGTGCTTTCCTCATACTGAGCATTCCAACAAGAGCAGACTAACTGATTTGCCTAGCAGCATCATTGGTAACCAGTTCAAAGCCACCACGGGAGTGTTATCAGTCTTCACAGTTAGCAGGCCTTCGTGTTCCAGTAAAGGGAAAGCAGAAATGGCCAATGAGCAACTCCCAAAATGCTTTGGGACCTTCGTCATCCACTGACCATCTCCATCCAGAAATTGCTAATGTGTAAAATCAGTACGCCTCAAGAACTGCAGGCTAAATTGCTCACTTTTATGAGAGTGACTTTATGATGCTGTTTGCCTTAAGAATAATGAAATCAGCCAGGACGTAAAGACAAGTATTTGTTGGCTTTTTCGCTTTTCAGAATATGAAGTTATATCCAGAGAAAATGGATCATTCAGTGGGAAGAACAAGTCCATTCAAATTACAAATCAAACCTTCTCCACAGTAGAAAATCTAAAACCAGATACAAGGTAAGCCACCTGTGCTATTACAGGTGAATTCTGAGAGTGCAAAAGTCGTAACAAAGGAATTTGAAACGACATCATCTGTCTTTGTCTTTACCGGACAGTCTAGTTTGCATTTCATTCTTTGGCTTACTATGCATAGCAGTAGATACCTCTAGAGTCATATTTTGCAAATACGCAGGTTATTGGTGGGGACACAAGAGCTGACTAGGTGGTCTTGTAAGTTAGCACTCTAGGTGAGAACATTGAAAAATAGAAGGTTGTTAATACCCAATGTTGATAATTAAGTACCAAAATTCAGAGGAGGAAAGTTTTGTAGACCAGACACAACTGGAGTGTGTACGATGTAAACTCAATTTGAAAACAAGAATTTGGCTGCCATGTTGGCAAGAGGAGAGCAAGGAAATAAAAGCTATGTGACAGATATAGATGAACGTTTGTGATAGATAATGCTTCAAATAACTACAGACCATTCCCAGGCATAGCAGTCCTTTGCTTTTGGGATCTTTTTATCACAAACAAATGAGAATCAATTTTTGAAAACAGAAATATATAATATTAACAATACTCTACAGTAAACAACTTTTCTTGGCATCTCCTGTTACACATTCGTACCAGGTTGTTTATATTACTGTGTGTTTTTGTCATTTCTTTTGAAATATAAAATACCCATTATTTTGTCAGCTCATTGTATTGCAAGAAAAATAAGGGCCTTACACACTTCTAGAAATGTAATATAGAAGGGTTTTTTTGTTTTGTTTTATATGGATAAATCATCAAATTTACTGTTCAAGGAGATTCTCAAATGATACAGCCAAGAATTTCCTTAATAAAGACAATGTACTAAACTCATTTTGGGACTAAATATCACTCTCTGGAAAATCAGGGTTTTTTTTTTCCAAACTGCAGAACACTGTTTGATAAGCTATCTATGCATTCAGTTAAAATGAAAACATCTTCACATCTTAAGTTATAGTAGGCCAAGCAAACCAGATCACTTTTCAGAAAGACACAATCAGGAGTTTTTCCAGATTGAGTATTTCATAGCTTGATAAAGTTTCTTGGCATTTAAAAAGATCAGCAGAGGCAAAGATTGGAACTCCAGCGTTAGAAATTTTTTCATAAATTTTACTTATATCTCTCATTGTCATCAGTTGATTGAATTGAATCAGATATTGAATATGACACACGAAAGAGCCTTTTTAGTTCTGATAGCAAAGAACCTCTTTTAATGTTTTCAGGAAAAAGAGAAGCATCTAGTTCATTCTAGAAGGTTTGCTGTGTATAAACTGTAGTCTTATACTGCAAATATAATACTTTCCACAAGCATTTTTTTCTTTAACGTTCTCTATTTTAAGCTGTAATATGGAAAATTTTACAGCTGCTAATTTTTTAAAAGCTGTAAGTTAGCCAGAATAAGCATGTATTTTAGTAAAAGCCCATTTGATGGTCTTGGTTCTGTTTCCTTAGGGAGATTAACAGGGAGAGAGAGAGAAACTATTTTTAATATAATTATTTTAAGGAAAGAGTAAAAAAGAAGTTATTTAATTTGGCCTTTTTAATAGGTGGATTTGGGCTTACAGAATGTAGATGTTTTACAGTTTCTTGCTTTTTATTCCATTTAATACATTGAAAACCATTTTGAAAAGCATCTAATTTCTAAATGTTCATTGTGTTCCTTTTCTGAATTAGGCAATCCTCAAATCTTCTCAGAGTTCACCTATTAGTCATGATCAGAAGTAGAAAATAATTTTTCAGTGACATTTTTAAGCCTGACTTGTTTATAAAAGATTTATGTTTCCATTTAGCTAACATTTGTCAAATGCCAACAGTGTGGTTGGTGTTGTGACTACAAACATGAATTAATGTGGTGCACGCCCTTGAGGAGCTTGGGGAAGTGGGGTAGTAACTGATTATTAGTAACTCAACACAAAGTGGTGAGAGTTATGGTAAAAATATATACAAGTTGCAAGGGAAGCCCAGAGTGGGTGGCACTTGACAAAGTCTGGGGAAGCTGGGAAGACTTCCTGGAGTAGGTGATAACTGGGCTGAGGCTTGAAGAATGTATAGGAAGGAGTTAGCTGGGTAACTGTAGGAGGGGAAAGAAATACCAGAGAGAATAGTCCATGTCCATGCAGAGGCCCGAATGGCATGGTTGTGTGCAGTGAAGAGTCAGCTACTTTTACCAGTGAAAGGGGTGAAAAGTAGATGGAGGCAGTAAAAGCAACAAGAGGTGGAGGTGAGGCTATGGAGGGCCTTCTGTGCTAGATCAAGAAACTTGGTCAATAGATGGAGAGACCCAGTAAGATGGTAACTGGGAATGGCTTGCTCCAAGTTTCATTTTAGTATTGTTATGATTTTGATTTAGATGGAATAATCACTTTTGCCACTAAAGCAACTTATAATGAGTAACATTTGGTAGAATGAATCGAACAGAAACTTTTTGTTAATGTCTTGCAAGAGTGCCATTTTGGCATATTGCCTAATTGGCCAAGGAGGCACATAGGAGAGAAAAGTACCTCTGGGCTAAGCTGCATTTCATTCTGGAATTACAGGACTAGTGAGTCCTGGAGTTTACGTCTAGCTTCTGGTTATAGTTGTTGTAGGACTTACGCTAATTGTTTCTGGAGTTTGTAGCCTTGTCCCTTTCACCCCGCCCTAAGGTATGTGTCTTGCTTGTTACCCCTGTCCTGATGAAGGTCTGATGGACCTTCTAAGGAGGGACCCCTACAACTACCCAAATCTCAAGACAAGCAAAGCCCAAAGGAGGCTCTTTCTGGGCTTGTCTCTAAGAAAAAAAATAATATTAAGTTTTGGAATCCCTGAAATCAGAATCTCATGCCAAGTTTTGCCAGATGCCATAAATCTGGTGCAACTCAGTGTTTCTATTTGGCTTATTTTACATTATTTTTAGAGTTTGATATGACTGAATGAAATCCATTCAGATATAAGGACTGTTTAAAAAGAAAAAAAGGATTTTCAATATTCATAGCTATGATCTGACCAGGACTGTGCTAATAGTCCCTGATGGGTCATGATTTAAAGGTTGTATACTAGCAGTTTGAAAACATTTCCTCACTGGTGACAGATATGATACACATGGATATAAAGGTGCTCTGATGAAAATTGTTTAGTCTACAGTTTGTGGAACTTTGTGGTGACCAAGTAGTTCAGCAGATCCCAGTCCCCAGCGAGTTGGAATGCATTCTGTGGTATCTTAAAGGTAGGCTAGAGATTAATGTGTTTATTTAATAGGCAAAAAAACTGTTTTCAGCTGAAATATTATGTGTTGAAACCCCTATTAATCAAAATAATGAGCTAAGGAAGAATAAAGTGAAGTTGAATTATGTCATTTAATTTGAGATTTCTGAAGCCTAGAAGCACCTGGGGAAACAAAAGTAACACCCATGAAACAACGGGAAAGCATGGTAAGACAGCATAAAAGATCACATAGAACTTACCCTGAAGTCCTGCAATTTAAAGGAGGGAAAGCCTCACAGAATACTCGAGACTAGACCTTGATGATAAAGGATATAACTGAACGGGACAAACTGGCAAGAAAAGAAAGAGCACCAACAGTATTGTTCGTTCAGATCAAGGCCACATGTATGACTTGGGTGAATTACAAATAGTCCTCTTACTACTGACAGGGTTACAGTCAAATTAATAAAATTGTGAGTGCCAAATATAGGTTGGTTGGCTTTTTCTTTTTTTTTTTTAATGCAGGCTTTTTCCATACTGTCTTATGTTTTGAAGGCAAGATATCTTTCCATTATTTCTTTTCAGCCCCAACCATGATCCAAGATTAATGCTAATAAGAGACACGCTATAAAATAAAGAGGAAGTACGTATAGGACGCAGCCCCCAGCTGGTTTTTAGTACCTATACAGAATGACTTTAGTCACATTTCACTGCTCAGGGAAAATTATATCCCCAACAGACAAATTATAGTTGTTAAAATCCACCACCACCGCTGCCAGCCCTCCATGAGGCTCTGGAATTCCCTATCTGAAAAGCTAGGAGATAATAACTTTTGAAAGAATTACAGTAGCTGTGTTCCAATTCCAGGAAACACAGGTATATAATTTATTTCACTAGCATTTTCCATCATTCGTCTCAACTGAAAAACATGAGATCTAAAATAAGGTGATAATTACTGGCCCACCATTTATTACACCCTGGAAAGGGAGGAGTAGAGCTTGGCCATAGAACATTTAACCCAAAAGAATCAATGCAGAGAAAATAGATCTCCAGGGCTGTTAGGTTAAAAATGCCAAGTGGTCTAGAACCAAAAGTACAGTGGACTCTGTTACCTTTTTCTTCTCACCGTGTCTGCCCACCTCCTCCCCGCCTGTTGTTACGACATAGCCAGGTTCTTATCTCCTCTGTAGAAGCTCCAAAGATACCCACAGGGAGGGACCAGCCAGCAGCTATCTTGCTGTAGGAGAGTCTGGCTGGCTGCATACCTGGTGCAAGATGTCTCTGTTAGAGAGTGGAGCTCCGTAGCTGTTCTGGGGCACCTGCTTGCAGTTCCAAAGGGGACTCAGGAGGGACTCCCCCAGCCTTGCCAACAAATGCTTGCAGCTCCTGTGGGCTTTGGCCATAACTTTGCATGGGGAAGAGTCAGCTGTTTTAGTCAGGTGCAGCAGGAGAGATGAGCTGACTGAGGTGCACTACTGTGCCACATCTCCTTCTCTTTCTTTTCAGGACCCCTCTCTCACCCTCTAGCCCTAAAATACTAAGAAAATATCAATATGTTGAATCAGTACCCAAATAGCCCACTCCCCAATATTTATTTTCCATTTATTTCCCCCATGAAACCTCAATGTGTGGCTCTTGTGGAGCTGAAAGAAAAAGAAAAATACAAAGAAGAGCCTCTCCTATCTGCAGCTAACCACTTGGTGTGCAAAGACCACTACGATTATTTTTAGTTCTGTGGACAGAAGGACCGATCAAGTATATGTCCAACAATAAGTCTCGTACCCCTGCTTAAGGGGACTGGAAGGATGAAGTAACTAATTGATCTCAAAGTCTCTCTTGCTTCTAAAATGATGCAGTCTTATGATATCCAAAGACATCACAGAATCAGTGGGAAACTGGAACTGAAAATAAACCCGAAATCTAGGTTAAGTCCTAGCAAGCCTAATTGTCCTGATGAACCATGTTTCTTTGAGTTTATATCTTTGGTCCGTAATTGGTTTTCAGACAAACTGTTTCTAGCACACATTTGGACAATCCATTGATAGGCTAGGTTCTTCCTGATGAGCAGGTTGGACAATATAGATGGACACACACAATGGCTATACAGAAAAAAAAACCAAAACAAAACCCAAACCAGCCCCATAATCTCTTCACATGAGCCCTTCTCTCCTAACTTGACTAAAAAGCTGAAGAATCCACTGTGTGTGCCAGATATACATGTGGCCCAGCAATTTCCTATGGAAAATGTATTCTGTCTGGTAATTAAGATATAAATCAAGTTCACTTAACGTATTCACGTGCTTCTGCCCTCTGCAGCCTGGGAGGTTTCTGGGGAACAGTTCTTCCTCTTAAACTAAAACATACTGAAGTTTCCTACAGCTGACAAGCAACTGTTTGTGTTTTTGATTTAATAAAATCTTGGTGCTAAAAGTAAACTGGAATAGAGGCAGCAACTTCTCATAAACTGCAATTCTGGCGGAACAAAGCAGGCATGTGGAATAGTCATTATGCTCTTATTCACAGTATTTTTGTGCAATTCTGGCCTCTGCAGATTCTGTATTAATTTTCAACATCTTTTCGCATGGGCTTTGTAGAAAGGAATAAAATAAACTAACAGAGCATTAGGCACTTTACTGAGTCTCCTTGTAGGTGTGGGTAGCAGGACAATTGCTTCATCATTAAGGAAGAAAGAAATTTAGGGGATTGCTCAGTTTTGCAAATTTTCTCCTGGCAGAAGTAGAGCTACGAGCATGGAACTCCACTAGTCTATAAAGAGAGCAATTATTCATTCACATAAATATATTATTTTCATTACTTTTCACTTAGAATTCCTTAGCGGGGGCGGGGGGGGTGCCAGAAATGTACTGTAACACTGTAGACTTGGAGTGCAGCCCAGATCTGGAATTTCTTGTTCCCATAGAAATGGGAGATACAGGAATGTCCCTGAGGACATACTGGGCAGCTGGTTGATGATACCTGGTGGCTGCTGGTGCCCTGCCCCTCTGCCCTCTGTCCCTGATCAGAACTTATTTTATCCTCTAATAAGTGTCCTGCAGCTCTGCCCTTTTGCTCCTTATCTGTATTCCCAGGTCAATACAAGGTCTACATCAGTCAGGAGTCCAGAAATGCCTGGAGAACTGATTAATTGGATTTCTCATTCCTTATTGGAGTGCCTGTCACTCATTTTTTCATATTCCACTCTTCCATTTCTCTCCCCTGACTGAAGCCTTACCTGAAAAGGGCTCAAATATTTCAAGGCTACCTCGGGGTAAAATTAGCTAACCAAACCACTCAGACCAACAAGCAGGTACAGGGCGGCCTTTTTATATAAAAGGCAGGTTGCTTGAAGTTTGAGACTTTTGCTAGAGTGGAAATCAACTTTTTAAATCAATGGGAATATATAAGTAAAAAGTTCATAAATAATGAAAACTATAGTTTAGCTCTATTATAAGCAAATTAGAGGGAAACTTTAATAGAAACAAAGGAAGGGAAGGCAGCAAATGACAGAAAAAAATGGCCTATCCTAACCAAACTTGAAGGTTAGCTCAGATTATATCCTACAGGTTGGAGTGTCCCCATCTCTGACAGTTTTGCCCATAAACTATAGAGCCTACTGTTTGACACCCTAGTTTTTCACTTTTCTATGAGTTGGTATTTAATTCTTATGCTGATTTTCACAGTTGTTCTTGAACTCTACCCTCTATTACCCACTCCTCTGGAATAATGTTTTAGCACTTTCTAGACTCTTTAGTGAAATCTTGAAACTTTTCTTTATTGTTTTTTCTCAGCCTCTTAGCCAGCTAAAATAGGGAGCTATTTTGATGGCAGGCAGAAAGATTCATCTGCTGAATTTGTATTCTTCCCAATAACCCCATAGCTATACCCTTATTGTAAACTTCACAACCTCAAAAGCAAGTATGTACATAAAGAAGAGTTCTGCCTTGAGAATTCTGAGTGTTTGTCAAGTTCCCTGATAATAAAATCACCTTTAAAAATTATTCTAGAGATAGAAATTTAATACTATAGAATATTTATAATCACTTACTATGTACCAGACACCTTGCTTTTACATATGTTATTTCTTCACAAAAAACTCAAAAGGTGTTTTTATACTCTTAAGTAACATTATCCTCCTTTTTATATAGGAAAAAATTGAGATTCACAGAGTTTAAGGAACTTACCTTAAAGTCACATATCAGTGAGCTGTGAACCCAAGTCTTCGTGGTTCCACAGCCCATGACCTTAGCCACAGCACCTTGCTGCCTTCTGAGAGGGAGGCTCAGGAAGACTGCTTTTGTTTGGATCCATTGCCACCAGGGCAGAACCTGGCATGGCATTCTGTCAGTGGCGTTTGTTACTTACTTGGCTTGTCCTTGGAGAGACAGAGGCTTGACTACAGTCATCATCTGGACTGTACTCCATTTAGATACCGGTTTTGATGACATAGGCCTTATAAATGGCTTTTTAAAATTCTTTTTTTTTTTTTTTTTTTGAGACAGAGTGTGAAAGAGGGGAAGGGCAGGGAGAGAGGGAGAGTGAGAATCTTAAGCAAACTCCATGCTTAGTGCAGAACCTGACCTCACAACGCTGAGATCATGACCTGAGTGGAAATCAGAGTCAGACACTTAATTGACTGAGCCACCAAGGTGCCACAAATGAAATTTCATTTTTCATTTTTATCTGAAATATATGTATATGGTCAAATGCTACAAAGCTCTTCATTCCTCTTCCTAAATTCTACTTCCCAGAAGCAACAATTTTCTTTTTTTTTCAGCTTTATTATGGGAAAATTGACAAAACTGTAAGGTATTTAAAGTATATACAATATGATGATTTGATATACATTATGAAATTATTTCCTCCCCCCACAATCAGGTCAACTAACACAACCATCACCTTGTATATTAACCTATTTAGGGGTTGAGGGTGACAACATTTAAAGTCTAGTCTTAGCACATTTCAATCATACAATACAGTGTTGTCAATGATAGTTACCGTATTCTACATTAGATCCTCAGATCTTACTCATCTTGTAACTGAAAGTTTGTACCCTTTGCCAAGATTTGTTTCCCCCAGTCCCTGGCAACCAGTTCCCTGCTCTTTGAGTCTGGCTTTTTTTGAGATTCAACATATCAGGGATGCCATGCAAGGGTTCCCGTTACTGCACATCCTCACCAGCATGTGTTCGTTACCTCTTGTCTTTTTGTTAATAGACATCCTAACAGGTGTGAGATGATAACTCACTGTGCTTTTGATTTGCATCTCCCGGACAGCTAGTCATGTCGAGCACTTTTTCATACCTGTTGGCCTCTGTATATCTTCTTCGGAAAAAAATGTCTATTTAGGTCCTTAGCCCAGTTTTTAATTCAGTTACTTTTCTGTTATTGAGTTGCATATGTTCCCTTTATATTTTGTTTATTAGCCCCTTATCACATACATGTTTTACAAATATTTTCTCCCATTCTATGGGTTGCCTTTTCTTTGTGTTGATGGTTTCCTTTGCTGTGAAGAAGGCTTTTAGTTTTATGTAATCTCACGTCTCTTAGCTTCTGTTGCCTTTACTTTTGGTATCAAATTTTTTAAAAAATCATTGTCAAGACTGATGTCAAGGAGATTACTCCCTGGGTTTTCTTCCATTAGTTTTCTGGTTGCAAATCTTATAGTCAAGTGTTTAATCCATTTTGAGTTAATTTTGTGTATGGTGTAAAATAGTGGTCCAGTTTCATTCTCTTGCATGTAGCTGTCCAGTTTTCCCAACACCAGTTATTCGAAAAGACTATCTTTCTCCCCAATTGTATGTTCTTGTCTCCTTTGTCATAAATTCACTGTGTATGGGTGAGTTTATTTCTGTGTTCTCTATTGTGTTCCATTGATTTATGTATCTGTTTTTTTATACCAATACCATACTATTTTTGATGACTAAAGCTTTGTAATATAGCTGGGAATCCAGGACCATGAGGCCTTCAGCTCCATTCTTCCTCAAAATGATGTGGGCCATTCTGGGTCTTCTGTGATTCCATACAAACTACAGGATTCATTGTTGTATTTTTGTGAAAAATGCCATTGAATTTTGATAGCAATTGCATTGAATCTATAGAATGCTTTGGATAGTAGGGAAACTTTAACAATATTAATTCTTCTAATCCATTAACATGGAATGTCTTTCCATATATTTATGTTTTCCTCAGTTCCTTTCTTATTTCTTATAGTTTTCAGTGTATAAATCTTTTACCTTCTTGGATAAATTAACTCCCAAGTATTTTATTCTTTTTGATGCTATTAGAAATGGGATTGTTTTCTTCATTTCTCTTTCTGAAAGTTCATTGTTGGTATATGAAAACGCAACTGATTTTTGTATGCTGATTTGGTATCCTGCAACTTGACCAAATTTGTTTATTCTAACAGTATTTTGGTAGAATCTTTAGGGTTTTCTATATATATAACCATGTCATCCACAAATAGAGATGGTTGTACTTCTTCCTTTCTGATTTGGATGCCAGAACTTGCTTCCCATCCCCCACCCCCAATTGCTCTGGCTAGGATTTCCAGTATTATGTCAAATAAAAGTGGCAAGAGGCGGCATTCTGGTCTTGTTCCTGACTGAGAGGGAAAGGTTACAGCATTTCACTGTTGGGTCTGATGTTAACTGTGGGCTTGTCATTTATGGCCTTAATTATGTTGGATGTGTTCCCTCCATACCACTTTTTTGAGAGTTTTTGTCATGAAAGTATGCTGAATTTCATCTAATGCTTTTCTGCATGTACTGACTTTATATGGATTATCCCACATCTTATTGAGTGGTATACATCACATTGACTGATTGGTGGTTGTTGAACTATCTTTGTATCCCTGGACTAAATCCCACTTGATCATGTTCTGTTCAGATTATCTGTTTCTTTATCGTTCAGTCTTGGTAAGTTTTTTGTTTCTAGGAATGTATCCATTTTTTTTCTATATCACACAAGTTGTTGGAGTATAATCTGTTATAGTAGCCTCTTATTTTGGAGGAATCAGTTGTAATGTCTCCTCTCTCATTTCAGATTTTATTTATTTTAGTCTTCTTCTTTCTTAACTGAAGTTTCATCAATTTTGTTTATCTTTTTAAACAAAACCAGCTTAGAAAACCAGCTCTTAGTTTCATTGATCTTTTTTATTGTTTTTCTGGTCTCTATTTCATTTATTTCTATTGTGATCTTTGTTATTTCCTCTCTTCTGCCAACTTTGGGCTTACTTTGTTCTTTTTGTAGTTCTTTGAGCTATAAAGTTAGGTTGTTTATTTGATGTCTTAATGTAGGTATTCACTGTTATGTATTTCCCTTTTGTAATTGTTTTTGCTGCATCTCATAAGTTTTCATATGTTGTATTTCCATTTTCATTTGACTCAGGATATTTTTGATTACTTTTTTTATTTCTTCTTGGATCCACTGGTTGT
The DNA here is from genome assembly GCA_004024625.1 of Mellivora capensis. Classification (NCBI taxonomy): domain Eukaryota; kingdom Metazoa; phylum Chordata; class Mammalia; order Carnivora; family Mustelidae; genus Mellivora; species Mellivora capensis. The sequence continues at coordinate 639 of PISX010027142.1, read as the reverse complement.
TTAGGAGCATATTGTTTAAACTCCACGTATTTGTGATTTTTCCAGTTTTCTTCATGTAATTGATTTCTAGTTTCTGACCATTATGATTAGAAAAAAATGCTTGATATCAAAATCCAGGAGGTGCAGAGAACCCCCCTCAAAATAACAAGAATAGGTCCACACCTCGTCACCTAATAGTAAAATTTACAAGTCTTAGCGACAAAGAGAAAATCCTGAAAGCAGCCCGGGAAAAGAAGTCTGTAACATACAATGGTAAAAATATTAGATTGGCAGCAGACTTATCCACAGAGACCTGGCAGGCCAGAAAGAACTGACATGATATATTCAGAGCACTGAATGAGAAAAAAATTCAGCCAAGAATACTATATCCAGCTAGGCTATCATTGAAAATAGAAGGAGAGATAAAAAGCTTCCAGGACAAACAAAAACTGAAAGAATTTGCAAACACCAAACCAGCCCTACAGGAAATATTGAAAAGGGTCCTCTAAGCAAAGAGAGAGCCTAAAAATGGTAGATCAGAAAGGAACAGAGACAATATATAATAACAGTCACCTTATAGGCAATACAAATGGCACTAAATGCATATCTCTCAATAGTTACTCTGAATGTTAACGGGCTAAATGCCCCAATCAAAAGACA
>PISX010027141.1:0-23418 GCA_004024625.1 Mellivora capensis | reverse complement strand
GGCCACAGCAATTTCTTTTAAGACACATCTCCAGAGGCAAGGGAAACAAAAGCAAAAATGAACTTTTGGGACTTCATCAAGATAAAAAGATCTACATAGCAAAGGAAATAGTCAACAAAACAAACAGGCAACCCACAGAATGGAAGATGTTTGCAAGTGACACTACAGACAAAGGGCTAACATCCAAGATCTATGAAGAACTTCCCAACTCAACACCCAAAGGACAGATAATCAAGTCAAAAAATGGGCAGAAGACATGAACAGACAATTCTCCAAAGACATACAAATGGCTAACAGACACATGAAAAAATGTTCATCACCATTAGGCATCAAGGAGATTCAAATCAAAACCACACTGAGATGCACCACCTTACGCCAGTTAGAATGGCCAAAATCAACAAGAGAGTAAACAAAATGTGTTAGAGAGGATGTGGAGAAAGGGGAACTCTATTTACATTGTTGGTGGGAATGCAAGTTGGTACAGCCACTTTGGAAAACAATGTGGAAATTCCTTAAGAAATTAAAAATAGAGCTTCCCTATGACCCTGCAATTGCACTCCTGGGTATTTACCCCAAAGACTCTGATGTAGTGAAAAGAAGAGCCATCTCTACCGCAGTGTTCATAGCAGGAATGGCCACAGTCACCAAACTGTGGAAAGAACCAAGATGACCCTCAATGGATGAATGGAAAAAGAAGATATGGTCCATATATGCAATGGAGTATTAGCCTTCCATAGGAAAGGATGAATATCCAACTTTTGTATCAACATGGATGGGACTGGAGGAGATTATGCTGAGTGAAATAAGTCAAGCAGAGAGAGTCAATTATCATATGGTTTCACTTACTTGTAGAGCATAAGGAATAACACAGAGGACACTGGGAGATGGAGCAGAGAAGTGAGTTGGGGGAAATTGGAGGGGGAGACAAACCATAGGAGACTATGGACTCTGAGAAACAAACTGAGGGTTTTAGAGGGGAGGGGAGTGGGGGGTTGGGTGAGCCTGGTGGTGGGTATTATGGAGGGCATGTATTGCATGGAGCTCTGGGTGTGGTGCATAAACAATGAATGCTGGAACACTGAAAAGAAATAAAATAAAATAAAATAAAATAAAATAAAATAAAATAAAATGGAACAAACCAAACCAACCAAACAAACAAAAACTACATTGAGATACCATCTGACACCAGTTAGAATGGCAAAAATTGACAAGGCAAGAAACAACAAGTGTGGGAGAGGTTGTGGAGAAATGGGAACCCTCTTACACTGCTGGTGGGAATGCAAATTGGTACAGCCACTTTGGAAAACAGAGTGAAGGTTCCTCAAAAAATTAAAAATAGAGCTACAATCAATGCACAGAAATCAGTTTCTTTTCTATATACTAACAATGTAGATGTAGAAAGAGAAATTAGAGAATCGATTCCATTTACAATAGCACCAAAACCATAAGATAACCAAGAATAAAACTACCAACGAGGTAAAAGATCTATATTCTAGAAACTACAGAATACTTATGAAAGAAATTGAGGAAGAGACAAAAAGATGGAAAAATGTTCCATGCTCCATGTATTGGAAGAATAAACATTGTTAAAATGTCTACACTGCCTAGAGCAATCTATACTTTCATTGTCATCCATATTAAAATACCATTGGCATTTTTCAAAGATCTGGAACAAACAATCCTAAATTTTGTATGGAACCAGAAAAGACTCTGAATTGCCAAGGGAATGTTGAAAAAGAAAAACAAAGCTAGGGGCATCACGTTGCCTGACTTCATGCTATATTACAAAGCTGTGATCACCAAGACAGTATGGTATTGGCACAAAAACAGACACATAGATCAATGGAACAGCACAAAAACAGTATTGGCACAAATTGGCACAGTATTGGCACAAAAACAGAACACATAGAACAATGGAACAGCAAACCCAGAAACAGACCCTCAACTATGTGGTCAACTTATCTTTGACAAATCAGGAAAGACTTAAGTAAAAACTGATGGAGAAAAAACTGATGGTTACTGGAGGGGAGGTGGGTAGGGCGATAGGTTAAATAGGGGATGGGTATTAAGAACATTTGTTGTCATGAGCAGTGGGTGTTGTATGTGAGTGATGAATCTCTACATTCTATAACTGAAATTAATATTACACTGTATGTTACCTAGAATTTAAATAAAAAACTTGAAAAAGAAAAAAAAAGAAAAGAAAATGTGACATTAAAACGTACTATGTTGAGGGGAGAAAATTTAGTTTTTGAATGCTTTCAAATTAACTTGCTATGAACTTAAAATAGAATGTTACATATTAGGCTGTTACGTGTGAGCCTCATGACAACCACAAAACAAAAACCTATAGTAGGAACACAAAAGATAAGAAAGGATTTAAGCATAGCATTTAAGAAAGTCATTAAACCACAAAAGAAGAGAGCAAGAGAAGCAAAAACACAGAGGAACCAAAGATCCCAAAAAACAAAACAAAAGTTAACAAAAAAGGCAATAAGTACACACTTATTAGTAAAATTACTTTAAATGTAAATGGACTAAATTCTATAATCAAAAAACCTAGAGTGGCTAAAAGGATAAAACAAGGAGACCCATCTATATACTGCGTAAAAGAAACCCACTTTAAATGTAATGGACACAAAGCCTGAAAGTGAAAGAATGGAATCAGATGTTCCACACAAATGGAAACCAAAGGAGAGCTGATAAACTTATACCAGACAAAATAAAATTTAAAACAAAGACTGTAATAAAAGACAAATAAAAGACATTACATAATGATAAAGAGGTCAGTTTAACAAAGGATGTAACATTTGTAAATATTTTTGCACCCAAATTTAAAACATCTAAATATATAAATCAAATATTAACAGATCTAAAGGGAGAAATTGACAGCAATACAATAATAATGGGGGACTTTAATACCACATTTACATCAATGGATAGATTACTCAGACAGAAAACCAATAAGGAAACATTGGCTATAAATGACACATTAGACCAGAATAAATATATCATATATATAACGTATGTTATGTCATTTTTATATGTTTACTTATAACAGTCTCCAGGAGATATGTTAGGTCACTAAAAAACTGTAAATTTAAGAAGATTGCAATTATATCAAGCATTTTTTCCTGATCACATAGTATGAACCTAGAAAGCAACTGAAAACAGAGAACTGGAAAAATTTCAAATATGTAGAGATTAAAAAACATGGTACCAAGCAACCAATGGGTCAATAAAGAAATCAAAGGAGAAATAAAAATCTATCTTGAGATATGAAAATGGAAACACAATTTACCAAAATTGATGGAATGCTGCAGAAGCAGTTCTAAAAAGAAGTTCATAGCAATACTTTAAGAACCTCTTTAAGAACCAAGAAACATCTCAATCTAACTTTATACCTAGAGGCACTAGAAAAAAGAACAAACAAAGCCCAAAGTTAGAAGGGAAGGAAATAACAAAGATTAGAGCGGAAATAGAGAATAAAAGAAAAATAGAAAAAAAAAATCAACGAAGCTGCTAAAAGCTGGTCCTTGAAAAGATAAAACTGACAAAACTTTAGTTAGACTCACCAGGAATAAAAAAATGAAGGCTCAAATAAAGTCAGAAATGAGAAAGGAGAGATTATAACACATACTATGGAAATAAAAAAGATCATGAGACTACTACAAATAATTACACACCAAAAACCTAGAAGAAATATATAAAATTCTAGAAACAGTCTATGTTATTGAATCATGAAGAAAAATAAAACACAAATTGACTTATTACTAGTAGTGAGATTGAATCATTTATCAAAAACCTTCCAACAAACCAAAGTCCAGGACCAGACAGTTTCACTGATGAATTCTATGAAACATTTAAAGAAGATTTACTGCATATCCTTCTCCAGAAATTCCAAAAATCTGAAGAGTAGGGAGCACTTCATAACTCACTTTAATTAATTACCAAGATAGCAAAATGAGATAAAGACATTGTAAAAAAAATTACCAGTCAATATTTCTGATATATATAAATGCCAAATTTCTCAATAAAATATTATCAAATGAATTCAACAATACATTTAAAAAATGACACACCACAATCAAGTGGTATTTATTTCAGGGATACAAAGATGGTTCAACATCCCCAAATCAATCAATGTAATCAATTACATTAATAAAGAATAAAAAATAATATGATCACATCAATAGATGCAGGGAAACATTTGATAAGAACTCTCAAGAACATAGGTGTAGAGGGAATTACCTCAATATAATAAAGGCTATAAATGACAAACCCACAGCTAACATGATAGTCAATGAAAAAGGCTAAAAGTTTTTCCTATAAGATCAGGAATAAAATAAGGATGCTCACTTTCACCACTTTTATTTAACACAGTATTAGAAGTTCTAACCAATTAGACAAGAAAGAGAAATAAAAGGCATCCACACTGCAAAGGAAGAAGCAAAACTACCATTATTTGCAGAAGACATGATTTTATATATGGAAAACCCTAAAGACTTAAAAAAAAAACCTGTTGGAACTAATAAACTCAGGAAAGATACATAATACAAAATAAACACGCAAAAAACTCTTGTGTTTCTATACAATAACATCAAACTATCAGAAAGAGAATTTAAGAGAACAATTTTATTGCCAATTGCAAACAATTGAAACAATATTATGAAAACCTAGATGCCAACAAATTGGACAGCTTAGAAGAAATGGAGAAATTCTTGGAAACATGTAACTCACCAAAACTAAAGCAGGAAGAAAGAAAATGTGAATAGACCAATTACCAACAATGCAATTGAATCAGTAATAATAATAATAATAATAATAATAATTAGAAAAAAACTACCCAAACCAAAGTCCAGGACTAGATAGCTTCACAGGTGAATTCTATAAAAAATTTAAAGAAAAGTCAATACCTAACTTCTCAAACTATTCCAAAAAATACAAGAGGAAGAAAAACTTCAAATTCATTCTGTGAGGATGGTATCACCCTGATACCAAAACTGGGATAAAGACATGAAAAAAGGAAACTACAGGCCACTATCTCTCATGAATACAGATGCAAAAACTATCAACAAAATATTAGCAAACCAAGTCCAACAATACATTAAAAAAATCATTCATTACAATAAAGTGGGATTTATTCCTGGCATGCAAGTGCGGTTCAATATTCACAAAACAATCGACAATATGCATCATATCATAAAATCATATGATCATCTCAGTAGATGCAGACAAGTATTTGGCAAAGTATGACATCCACTCAAGATTAAAAAAAACCCTTTGCAAAGTATGTCTATAAAGACCTTATATGAAAAACTCACAGCCAACATCATACTCAATGGTGAAAAGCAGAGCTTTTCCCTTAAGTTAGGAATAAGACAAGGATGTCCATTCTGGCCACTTTATTCAACACAATACTGGAAATCCTAGGGATAACATAAAGAAAAAAAAGGCATCCGAATTGGTAAGGAAGAAGTAAAACTGTCACTATTTGTAGATGACATGATATTATATATAGAAAACCTTAAAGACTCCACCAAAAAAAAAAAAAAAAAACCTCCTAGAACTGATAAATGAATGCAGTAAAGCTGTAGGATACAAAATCAACATACAGAAATCTGTTGCATTCCTATACACTAATAATGAAGCAGAAAATGAAATTAAGAAAACAACCCCATTTATATTATACCAAAAACAATAAAATATCTAGGAATAAACTTAACCAAGGAGGTAGAAGACCTGTACTCCAAAAACTATAAAACACTGATGAAACAAATTCAAGATGATGCAAAGAAATGGAAAGACATTTCATGCTTACAAGTTAGAAGAACAAATATTGTCTATACTACCCAAAGCTATCTACAATTTAAGGCAATTGCTATCAAAATACAAACAGAATTTTTCTCAGAACTAGAACAAACAACCCTAAAATTTGTATGGAACCACAAGGACCTTGAATAACCAAAACACTCTTGAAAAAGAAAAACAAAACTGGAAGTAATACAATTCCAGACTTAAGGTTATATTACAAAGAAGTAATAATTAAAATAGTATGGTACTGGCATAAAAATAGACACATGGATCAATGGAATAGAACAGAAAACCCAGAAATAAACACACAATTAGATGGTCAATTAATCTTTGACAAAGGAGGAATGAATACACAATGGGAAAAAGACTGTCTTTTCAACAAATGGTGCTGGGAAAACTAGACAACCACATGCAAATGGAACTGGACCACTTTCTTTCACCATACACAAAAATAAACTCAAAATGGACTGAAAACCTAAATGTGAGACCTGAAATCATAAAAATCCTCAAAGAGAACACAGGCAGTAATCTCTCTGACATTGGCTATAGCAACATTTTCTAGATATGTCTCTTGAGGCAAGGGAAACAAAAGTGAAAATAAATGATTGGGACTACATTGAAATAAAAAGTACAAAGCAAGGAAAACAATCAACAAAACCAAAACAATCTGCTAAACAGGAGAAGATATATGTAAATGACATATCTGATAAAAGGTTAGTATCCAAAATCTATAAAGAACTGATACAACTCAGTACCCAAAAGAAAAATAATCCAATTAAAATATGGGCAGATGACATGAATAGACATTTCTCCAAAGGAAACATCCAGATAGGCAACAGACACAGGAAAAGATGAACATCACTTATCATCACGGAGATGCAAATCAAAACTACAGTGAGACATCATCCTCATACCTGTCAGAATGGCTAAAATCACAAATACAAGAAACAAATGTTAGTGAGGACGTGGAGAAAAAGGAACATTTGTGCAATGTTGGTAGGAATGCAAACTTGTGCAGCCACTGAGGAAAACAGTATGCAACTTCTTCAAAAAATCAAAAATGGATCTACCCTATGATCCAATAATCACACTACCAGGTATTGAACCTCCCCTCCTCCCCACAAAATACAAAAACACTAATTCAAAGGGATATATGCACTCCTATGTTTATTTCAGGATTATTTACAATAGTCAAACTATGGAAGCAGCCCAAGTGCCCACTGATAGATGAATGGGTAAAGAAAATGAGATATATCAATACAATGGAATATTACAGAGCCCCCCAAAAGAATAAAATCTTGCCATTTGCAACACCAAGGACAGAGCTAGAGAGTATAAACCTCAGCAAATCAGTCATTCAGAGAAAGATAAATATGATTCACTCATATGTGGGATTTAAGAAACAAAATAAATGAGCAAAGGAAAAAGAAGACAGACTAAGAAACAGACTCTTAACTGTAGAGAACAAACTGATGGTTACTAGGTGAGGGTGAGGTGGGAGCTTGGGGGAAATATGGGATGGAGATTAAATAAAAAGATAAAAGAAAGAAATACCTAGAATAAATTTAATGAAGGAAGTGAAATACATCTACACTGAAAACCATAATACAGTGATAAAAGAAATTGAAGAAGACACAAATAAATGGAAAGATAACCCATGCTCATGGATTGGGGGTACTGATATTTTAAAATGTCCATACTACCCAAAGATCTATAGATCCAATGCACTTCCAGTCAAAATCCCAATGGTATTTTCCACAGAAATAGAAAAAAAAAAACCAATCCTAAAATTTGTATGGAACCACAAAACACCCTGAAAAGCCAAAGCAGTCTTGAGAAAGAAGAACAAAGCTGGAAGTGTCATACTCCCTGAATTCAATCTATATTACAAAGTTATGGTAATCAAAGTAGTATGGTATTGGCATAAAAGCAGACACATAGATCAAATGGGATAGAATAGAAAGTCCAGAAATAAACTATGCATATATGGTCAATTAATTTATGATGAAGGAGCCAAGAGTAGACAATAGGGAAAGGACAGTCTTTTTAATAAATGGTTTTGGAAAAGCCGGAGAGCCAGAGGCAAGAAAAAAAACTGGATTATTGTCTTATGGCATATAAAATGGATTAAATTCTAGGACAAAATATAGGTGGTAAACACTGACATTGGTCTTGATAATGTTATTTTGGCTCTGATTCCAAGATATTCCAAAAGCAACAAAAGCAAAAACAATGAATACTGTTATGGTGAAAAGAAATAATAAAAAAAAACAAACAAATGAACTACATAAAACTAAAAAGCTTCTGCATAGCAAAGGAAACCATCAACAAAACAAAGAGGCAATCTACTAGGTGGAAGAAACCATTTACAAATAATATAACCAATAAGGGGTTAATATACAAAATATACTGAGGACTCATACATACTCAGCTGAACAAGAACAAATCAAACAATCCACTTTAAAAATGGGAAGAGGACCTCAGTTGACATTTTTCCAAAGAAGAATACAGTTGGCCAACAGGCAGACGAAAAGATGCTAAACCCCACTAATCATCAAGGAAATGCAAACCAAAACCACAATGAGATAACACCTCCTACCAGTTAGAATGGTTATTATCAAAAAGACAAGAAATAACAAGTTTGGGTAAGGATGTGGAGAAAAGGGAGTGCTTGCACGCTGTTGGTGGGAATGTAAATTGGTGGAGTCACTGTGGAAAACAGTATGGAGGTTTCCCAAAACATTAAAAATAGAACTGCCATACGATCCAGTATTTCTACTTCTGGGTATTTAAGTAAATAAAACAAAAACACTAACTTAAAGGGATATACACACCTCTATGTTTACTGCAGCATTATTTACAACAGCCAAGATATGGAAACAACCTTAGCACACGTTGATGTGCGAATGGATAAAGACTTGGCATATATACACAATGGAATACTACTTTACCATTAAAAAAAGAATGAAAGCTTGCCATTTGTGACAACATGGATGCACCTTGATCTAAATAAAGTCAGTCAGATAGACAAAGACAAATACCATATGATCTCAATTATATGTGGAATCTTAAAAACTAACAAACAACATAACAAAATGCATGGATATAGAGAACAGAGTGGTGGTTGCCAGGAGGAAGAGGAGTTGGGGCTGGGCAAGAGAGAGGTTGGGGGAATGGAAAGTACAGACTTCCAGCTGGGAAGTGAATAGCTCATGGGGACTGTGGTGTGTAGCATGGTGTCTGTAGTGAATGGTATTGTAGCGTGTATTTGAAGGTTGCCAAGAGAGCAGATCTTGAAAGTTCTCATCATAAGAAAAAAAATTTTTTTGGTAACTTTTTATGGTGATGGATGGTGAGTAGTTTTATTATGGCAATCATTTCACAACACTGTGAAGTGCTGAATCATTGGATTTTATACCTGAAATTGATATAATATGGTATGTCACTTAAGTGACAGAAAGTATATACGGCAGATATTATTCAGCCATGAGAAAGAAGGAAATCCTGTTGTTTGGGACAATGGATGAGTGTGGAAGATACTATGCTAGGCAAACTAAGACAGAAGAAGAAAAATGTTGTATGATATCACGTACACGTGGAACCTAAAACAGCTAATTTTATAGAAACAGTGAGTAGAGTGGTGGTTATCAGGGATTTGGGGTGGGAGAAATTTAGAGATGTGGTCAAAGGGTACAAATTTCCAGTTATAAGATGAATAAGTTCTGGGGATCTAATGTACAGCATTTTGATTACACTTAATGATACTGTATCCTATACTTCAAAGTTGCTAAGACACTAGATCTTAAATGTTTTCATCTCCAGAATGAAATGGCAATTATGTGATGTGATGGAGGTATTAGCTAATGCTATAGTGGTAATCATTTTGAAATATGTAAGTGTATCATATCAATATGTTGTATGCCTTAAACTTGTACATGCCTGTATGTCAATAATATCTCAATAAAGCTGAAAATAAAAAGAATGGTGGGTACAGTATGATGTCATTTTGGCAAAATATGTGTATCCTTATGTACATAAACAAATTGGGAGAACACAAAACTAAGTGGGAGGAAAAAGAGCAATAATTTAAGAAAGACCATTTGAATTCTATAAGAGAATGTTGATTACTGGCAGAGAATACTATCTTTTTCATTAACAAAGTTTTTGCCACCTCCTTATTCCTCTCAACTCTTGTATATTTTACTATATATTTATATTATTTATTTATATTTATAACTAATATTTCACTTATATTATTTATATTATATAATGATTTTTATTATATTAATATTATTCTGGTTTGAAACGTGCCTGCCCTCCAGGGACAGGCAACTGGTAACATCATGAGAAGATGGGCTTAATCTCCTTGGTAATCAGTGAAATATACATTAAGTCAAAATAAAATAGTAGCACATAGACCTGAGAGTTACAAACATTAAAGAGTCTGACAACACCAAATGGAGTCTGGAGGGTGAAGTGATGTGAATTTTTTTACACTGCTCCTGGAGCACACTGATAGAAACGTTTTGGAGAGCACTTGACAATTTCTCATAAAAAATAAACATGTATTTTTCAATACGTCAATTTTACTCCCAGGTATATATCCCATGCTGTATTTCCTAAACAGCTGGTGCCATGGGGCACCATGGGAGAAATGCCTTGAGAATACCACTATTAAGTTTTTCAGACCTAACTACTTAATAAGCAGAACTGTGAGGTATTTGATTTTTTTTTCACTAGGTAATGTATCAAGAACATTTTTCAGGTAAATACACATAGATTTATTCCACTGCATGTGGACACTGATCATTTATTGATGAATTTGGATCCTCAGAAAAATTTTTCAAAAACACAGTTCATGTACTCTCTGTAGTATCTGAAGACAGATTTATTTGCAGTATGTTTTTCTTATATCCCTGAAACTCTTCCGAATTTGAAGGACACAGGCTTGAAGAGATGATGTATTTCTGGTATTCTGTCTTTTCCACAGTAGGTAGTCGGGTACCGAATTAGACGTCTCTTCTATGCTGCCTTTCTTGTTAAATGACCAAGCTGTTGCTTCTATTCTGTTTTGCATCCAAGGTACTCTGCATTTGAATAAACCATATATATTCCCAGTGTATAATGGGAGGCTTTTCAAAGTGGTATGGCCCTGGTTCTGTTTTTTACTTTATTGTTGTTGACATCCTACTCCATCTTTCCCACACTCTGGATAATCTCTAAAGTCCAGGAAAAACCAACAGTGATAAACACACATCAATATAGCCTACCGGCCTTCTAAAGCTGAAATGAATTCCATGTTCTGGTGGCCTAGTCCATAATCAACAGAGGGATACTGGGCTTTGTTGGTATCAACTGACAAGTCTTGTGTTAAATACTCCTTGAGCTCACTGGCTTTGGGATTGTGATTGTGTCTCCTTTTCATCCTTTTAAATAAATGTATGCTCCTATCAGCTGGCCTGGGCTCCAGAGGATCGTCATTACATTCATTATTTATTGTCAGCCTTTCTATTTCTGGTGGTCAAATGGGTACCATGGAATTCTTCTTTTATTGATCTTTTTTTTTTAAGTGTCATGACTGAGGAGAGAGGGATGTTTATAGGAACAAGGCACAGGGAATTTGGAAGTTTTTGAGACTGAATACACTGGAGTTAATAGATGTTTTAGATGTGTACTGGTAAATCTAAGTGCTTGCCTTCCTGGGTGCTCTTTCTAGCTAAACAATGACTTATTCTAGGTTTAATAGGAACTGGGCTTCATTCAGGTAAGATTTTCTTTAGATAATAATAGAAATGGTATCTTTCTTACTCTTATTTCTAGTTCAACTGGAAGAAAAAACATCTAGTCATGTAATTTCGTGCATTCTTCATGGGACTGGAGGTATGAATGACTGCTTGCCCTTACAACCTCACTTCTACCCCTCTTAGAGTAAATCATCTACCTGGGACAAGAAAATGGCGGTAGCAGTGAGAAGGCAAAGAACTAGAAAGATTAGTCATACTGATGGCCAACTGTGGTTATTTCAGACTTATGGAACTATTAATTGAAGAATTAAAAATTTTGAAATGTTCAGCTGATTAAGACAAGAATATTCATTCCTGAAGTGCTAGTTTCATTTGTATGACTTTAACCCCTGAGCACTATTAAAAGTTATATTTAGGGGTACCTGGGTGGCCCAGTGGGTTAAAGCCTCTGCTTTTGGCTCAGGTCATGATCCCAGGGTTCTGGGATCGAGCCCCGCATTGGGCTCTCTGCTCCACGGAGAGCCTGCTTCCTCCTCTCTCTCCTTGCCTGCCTCTCTTGCCTACTTGTAATCTCTGTCAAATAAATAAATAAAATCTTTGGAAAAAAAAAACTAGTAAAAAAAAAAGTTATATTTAGGTAAGAAAAGGAATAAAATCATCCAAATCAGAGAAGCAGCAGCATAACTCTCCATTTGCATATGACATGCTATTATGCATGGAAATCCCTGAAGACTTCACCAAAAAACTGTTAAATAAATTCAGTAAAATTTCAGGATATAAAATTAATATGCAAAAAAGTTGTATTTCTATATACTAGTAACTATCAGAAAGAGAAATTAAGAAAATCTTATTTATGCTTGTATCAAAAAGAATAAAATACTTAGACATAAATTTAAGCAAAGAGGTAAAAGACTTGCACAGTGAAAACTATGACAATGATGAAAGAAAGAAAGAAATTGAAGATGGCACAAATAAATGGAAACACATTCTGTGTTCATGGATTAAAGTATTGTTAAAAGGTCCATACTACACAAAGCCATCTACAGATACAGTCTAATCTTTAACATTCCAATGACATTTTTCACAGAAAAAGAACAAACAATCTTAAAATTTGTCTGGAACCACAAAACATTCCCAAGTTAAGCCAATCTTGAGAAAGAAGAACAAAACTGAAGGTATCACACTCCCTGATTTCTTTTTTTCTTTATAATTTATTTATTTATTTTTATTTCTTTTCAGCGTAACAGTATTCATTGTTTTTGCACCACACCCAGTTCTCCATGCAATACGTGTCCTACCTAAAACCCCCCACCAGGCTCCCCTAACCTCCCACCCCCCGCCCCTTCAAAACCCCTCAGGTTGTTTTTCAGAGTCCATAGTCTCTCATGGTTCACCTCCCCTTCCAATTTCCCTCAACTCCCTTCTCCTCTCCATCTCCCCATGTCCTCCAGGTGTTTGAGTTCCTTCCAAACTTTTCCTTGTGATTGAGCTCCAGTTTCAAAGCATTGTGATCTGAGAATATGCAGGGAATAATCTCAGTCTTTTGGTATCAGTTGATTCCTGATTTGTGACCCAGTTATTCTGGAGAAGGTTCCATGTGCACTTGAGAAGAATGAGTATTCTGTTGTTTTAGGGTGGAATGTTCTGTATATATCTATGAGGTCCATCTGGTCCAATGTTTCATTCAATGCTTTTGTTTCTTTATTGATTTTCTGCTTTGATGATCTACCTATTACTGAGAGAGGCATATTAAGATCTACTACTATAAATGTATTCATATTGATATGACTCTTTATCTTGATTAGTAGTTTTTTTTTAATGTAATTGGCTGCTCCCATATTGGGGGCATAAATATTTACAATTGTTAGATCTTCTTGGTGGATAGTCCCTTTAAGAATGATGTAGAGTCCTTCTGTATCTCTGACTACAGTCTTTAGTTTAAAATCTAATTTATCTGATATGAGAATTGCTACACTGGCCTTCTTTTGAGGCCCGTTGGCATGAAAGATGCTTCTCCATCCCTTCACTTTCAGTATGGGTGTATCCTTAGGTTCAAAATGGGTCTCTTGTAGACAACATATGGATGGGTCCTGTCGTTTTATCCAATCTGCAACCCTGTGTGGTTTTATGGGTGCATTTAGGCCATTCACATTGAGAGTGATTATTGATAAATATGTTTTTATTGACATCGTGTTACCTTTGAAGTCTTTCTTTCTGTAGATTGTCTCTATATTTCTGTTCAATGATATTCTTAGGATTTTTCCTCTTTTATAGAACCCCCCTTAATATTTCCTGCAGTGTTGACTTGGTGGTCGCATACTCTTTTAAGCCTTGCTGGTCTTGGAAACTCTTTATCTCTCCATCCATTTTGAATGTCAGTCTTGCTGGATAAAGTATTCTTGGCTGCATGTTCTTCTCATTTAGTGCCCTGAATATATCTTGCCAGCCCTTTCTGGCTTGCCAGGTTTCTGTGGACAGGTCTGACGTTATTCTGACGGGCTTTCCTCTGTATGTAAGGAGCTTCTTTGTCTTAGCTGCCTTCAAGAGGGCTTGCCTACAATTATAATTCTTCATTCTTGCTATTAGGTGTCTTGAGGTCTTTCAAGAATCTAAAATCTTGGGGGGAAACCATTCTGCCTCTAGTATATGAATGCTGGTTCCATTAAAGATATTGGGAAAATTTTCTTGGATAACGTGTTCCACTATATCTTCTAGACTTCTTTCTTTCTCCTCCCCTTCAGGGATTCTAATAATTCTGACATTGGAGCATTTCATGGCATCATTTATTTCCCTGATTCTGTTTTCGTGGCTTCTAAGCTGTTTGTTCCAGGCTTCCTCCTGATCCTTTCTCTCTATCTGTTTGTCCTCCAGATCACTAATTCTATCTTCTGTCTCAGTTACCCTAGCTTTTAGAGAATTTAGATTAGATTGGAACTCATTGAGAGCCTTGTGAACATCATCCCCGGTGGCTTTCAGTTCTGCCCTAACATTGTGAACATCATCCCTGGTGGCTTTCAGTTCTGCCCTAATCAGTTCTGTTTGGTCATCCATGGCTTTTTCCAACCTAACTATTGCCTGGATAATTGTTAGCCTGAATTCCCTTTCTGACATATTGTCTATGTCGGTAGCCATTAGCTCTGTTGCAGAGGGCCCATCCTCTGAATTTTTCTTCTGTTGGGCAATCCTCCTCCTAGTCATTTTGGTGAGAGATGGCTGAACGGATGTAGTTGGATGTATTGACCATGGTGCAGTCAAGGTGCACCCTGGAATGCTTCTGAGCAATCAGGAGTCCCCACCCAAATGAAAGAAAAAAGAAAAAAAGAGAGAGAGAGAAAGAGAGACAGGAAAAAAAAAAAGGGAAGATAAAAGAGAAGGCTCAGCCCAAATGGCCCCAAGGTAAGATTTATGAAGTATACAAACAAAAAGACTGATAAAAGTATATGACAAGAGAAAGAAAAAAAAATATATATATATATAAAAGAAAAAAGAAAAGAACCTCATGAAAAACAACCCCAAGTATAAGATTTATATACTGTCAGGACAAACACAAATTCACAGAAACATTGGCGGGAGAAAAAGATGAGGGAGTGGTTATAAATTCTCAGTGTGGGCGAGGAAGTTTATTTTGATTCTTCCTGGATGTATCTTGATATCTTTGTTAAAGGACTCAACTTTCCTAAGATAAGGGGAGACTAAAAATTGGTTTACCTATAGGGGTAGCACTGATTGGGGAAAGGGAATTACCTTTAAGTTTAACTCTATATGAATATTAAAAAATAAAAATACAAAAAAGGAATAAACTAAAGTAAACTAAGCTAAAATTTAAAAGAAATTACCAAATAGAAAAGCAAAAGAAAAACACGGGTATATGTAACAAAAAGTTCAGGTTAAAAGGTTATTATGAAATTTGATGTACACCCCCCCCCCACTCCCCGTTGGCTTTCTGGGGGAGGGGCCTGCCGCGTGGGTTTTCAGGCAGTGTTCCCTGAATTAAGTCCTCCCACCCCCCTCCAGGGGGTGGGCTCTGAGGAAACCGGTTTTTCAGGCTTTTTTTCTCTGGAGGTTTTTATGTTTGTTCATTTGTTTTCTCTCCCCTTGGCAGCTCTTGATGGTTTTTGGAGGTTTAGAGGAAAGCAAACTGCACCCAGACCTCCCTCTCAGAGAGAAGCCTCAGTCTGCTCCCCTCTGGGTGCTGCAGAGCACATAAGTTCCCCCTCAGCCGCTGGCAGAGCACGTTCCCAGTCACGGTCCCTGGGGACACAGGAACTCCTGCTTTGTACCCCAAACCACGACAGCAGCAGCTGTCTGGGCAGCTCCGGACTGCCAGAGAGGTTCCAAGCAGCGATCGCACCCTGAGATTTTCCCGCTGGCCCGGGCTGGGAGTGCCTGGTCTTTCCAGGTCTGAGAGCGCGGAGAGCGCCCGGCTGGTGTCTGCGCGCACCTCTCTCAGGGGAGAGTGTGGGGCACACGCGTCTCAGGCTCTGATAGCGCGGCGCGGCACTCGCGTGGAAGAGTGCAAAAAGGCTGTGTTTCTGCCGGCTGGCGAGGCTCCCAGCTTCTCACGGGACCCCAGGTGTTCTCAGGCACGCTGGCGGCTCGGGGACCAAGACCTGGTTTCTCCACCGCACTCTCTCTGGCTCAGCGCCAGGTTAGCTGTCCCAAGTCCTGGGACTTAGACCCTGTCCCTAACTGCCCCGATTCCCTCAATTTCCCCAGTGATCCTTTGCTCTGTTTGAGTGCTTTCAACCAGACTCCAAGTTAATGCTGGTCCCCAGATGCAGGAGACTCTCGTATTGGGGTATTACTTTCCAATGAGTCACCTCTGGTGGCTCCTCCCCCTTTTGCTTATCTTCCGACAGCAGTCCGATTTACCTGCCCACTGGCATCTTCTGCCCCCATAGAGATCCAGACGTGTATAATTCTGATCTCAGGCTGATTTCATGGGTGATCAGAGTTCTTTGATAGGTAATCAGCTCACTTTAGGGGACAGGTTGAAAAGGAGCCTCCTCCTACTTCCTTGCCACCTTGTCTCCCCCGCATTCCCTGATTTCAAACTATATCACAGAGCTGTAACAGTATGGTACAGGCATAAAAATAGACTGATATATCAATGTAACAGGACAGGACAGAGAGCTCAGAAATGAACCCATGCATATATGTTCAATCAATTAACATCAAAGGGCCCAAGAATATACAATGCAGAAAAGACATTCTCTTCAGGAAATGGTGCTGGAAAACTAGATAGCTACATACAAAAGAATGAAACTGGAGCTCTATCGTACACCATATGTAAAATATCAACTCAAAATGGATTAAAGACTTGAACAGAAGACCCCAGTGCCCTGTCATGGAATAGATGCACATTGAAAATCAATGTCTCAGGTGTAGTATACCCTAACAGTATCAGGTAGCATCTGCCTGTCTCTTCTTCCAATGCGTTTCCTGCCTCAGGGCCTGTCATGAGGTTGTGTCAGATTCTTAGTAGCACAGCTTTGAAAGATACATTCTTAGACAACTATCCGCACTATGTCCACTTGTATTATGTAGCAGGAAACCATGACATTGCTCTTTTCCAAACTTTAAAGGGCATCAGACTTAACTGAATGTTTTGATGAAATAAAGGTTCTTGGGACCTATTGGCAGAAATGCTGATTTCAGGAGTCTTTGGTTGGCACAGGGGAACTTATCTTTTTAAGAAGTTCACTGGGTACTTCTGAAGTAGTTGGTCTGATGACTATGCTTTATGAAAGTCCTCTGCATTTAGGGACTGCTCTTTCAAATAGTCATTAATGATAATAACAAATGTAATGATAGTTTTGAAGATAATGAAATTTTCTCTTACTTTGCACATCAAGAAACCCTTAGCAGTATTTAATCAAATACTCATTTCCAGTGACTCTTGGAGAAAGTTTTAGAGGAAAACTCACCTGGCTGCAAAAAAAAGTGTATACAGGTGTTGATGCAGGGATAGGAACCAAGTTCATTCCCAATTTGTCAAATCTGAATCAAACATACACATTATATGAACTTTTAGAAAATATTCAAATGCAGACAATTCTGTTCTGGGATAATGTGCATTTCTATAATTCAACATTGCTTCAGCATGATTGGTAATTGTCTTAATCTGTTAAGGCTGTTATAACAGAATACCATAGACTAGGTGGCTTATAAACAAGAGAAATTTGTCACAATTCTGGAATCTAGGAAGTCCAAGACCAAAGTGCCAGTAGATTACATGTCTGGTGAGAGCCCTGCTTCCTGCTTTATAATGCCTCTTTCTGTTGTGTCCTCACATGGTAGAAGATGCAGAAGAGCTCTCTAAGTTTTCTTTTATAAGGTCACTAAGTCCCATTTATGAGACCTCTACCCTCATCACCTAACCAACATTCCCACAGCCCTACCTCTTAGTACTATTATCTTGGAGATTAAGTTTTAACATACAAATTTTGGAGGGATACAAACATTCAGCCTATAGTGGTCATGCATGGTAATGTCAAAATAATAATGAATTTGACTTGGTTTATCCAAGCTTTCCTCAGTGCATTAATCTTTTACGCTGCCAAGCATCAGGAGCTGAACATAAGGTGTAATACTGCAGAGGAGAACAGCAAGGCACAAAGGAACTCAGGAATATTCAAAATCCCATTCATCCCATGTTGGCTCTGTTTGGTCACTGGCCTTTGTTGGAAATACCCTTCCATTTTTGCTGATCCTTTAAAATGTTTCTCTTTTGCTATAAAGCTCAATGGTCTCAACCCTCCTGTCACCCCTTTCCATCAAGCTACTGTTATTTCCTGCAACAAATGCTTATATTAATGACAATGGTTATTCATTAGGGATTTAACATGCCTTTTAAACTATGTATTAGTTTTTGTTGTTAGCATTCTGTATATAAAGTTGCATAGGTTTGCGTGGTATGTGGTAAATCCAAGGTTTCTCACAAGCCCTGTCATGTGTAGCATAATTTTGTAGAATGCAAAATGTTTTGGAATGCATGTATTGCATTAGAGAAAAAATACCTATGTTCTGAAGCAAAACAGAAATGCTCATGTACCTGCTCTTTGAAGTCATTTATGTTTTTGTTTTTCTCCATGATGAGGAATACTGAAGAATGGACAGGTACTGGCTTTGGGTTCGAAATCATTAAGTATTGCTTTCCTGCACCACATCAACGGGTTTGGTTTATGAATTACCTAACTTGGTACAGTGGTAGATACACAATTCTTTTAACTCAGCTTCAAACAGTATGCCTGTCAGTTGAATATGCTGCTCAATTTCTGTTTGACAAATATACAGTTAAAGACCAAGAATCAAGCCCAGAAATAATACAAAAACAAGTTAGAGGGATCTTGAAGACCTAAGGTACCACTAGGGACCTAGATTTTCTTGTGGCATAATATATCATGAGAATTTTTAAATGACCTTAACAATTTTTAAGTGTATAGTTCAGTAGTGTTAAATATATTCACATGATTGTGAAATAGATCTCCAACACTTGTCTATACTCATTAAACAATTTTCCTCCCCTGCCTCTACTATCACTGTGTAAAATTCCTGACCATTTGCCAATTAAACATGGGGCTAACTGTGTTAATATCTAAAATCAACTCTAGTTTGCAGAGTCATAAAAAAAATATGGAGACCAGGGGAATTAACTTCCACCAGGCATGAGATAAATCCAGGGAAAGAGAGATCTTGTCTCAGTCCTAAGTGTAGAAATCTTGTCAGGATGTACTGTCAGAGTCCCAGGTGTATCTGCTCATAAGTTCCAGCAAGGAACTCTGGTGGATATTGAGTTGGCCTGAGAACTGGCAACTCTGGGGCATCCACTGCTTCTTTCTGTTGTGGTTAGCAGTGCCATGGCCCGGCAAGCAGAGTTCTCAATGACAGGTGGGGTGTCTTGGCAATGGCTTTCCTATTAAATGGCAATGAGCAAGTCATGAAGTCTAACAGCACTGCAAAGCTCATGCAACTAAAACAGATGTCCCTCATCCTTGGAGTTTTCTCTTTCTGAACAATCTCGGTGAACAATCCTTTAGAGATATTTAGATGACCTCTTCTTGAGACATCATGCTGCTTCATGCCTTGCTAAATGTCTCGTCTGTATAATTATATCAAGGCATCAAATCTGGTTCGTGTTCTTTGATGTGGATTGCAGATCTAACTCACTGCTCCTGTCATGTTTATCTCTGATATGGAACTTCAGACTTTCTTTCATGAATCCCCATCCTCCACCTGGACCCAAGCAAGAGTGTACTGTTCCTTCTCCTCCTTACCTATTCTGCTCCCTTCTATTTAATGATATAGCTGGTGAGTCTTCTGACCTTTTCATCCTAGAAGCTATTTGTGGATGTTTGAGGACCATTTTTCTAGCCAAACATGGTGTTATTTTAGTCTGTTTGGTTCCATATTTTATCAGCAAGACAGGCGTTTGCCTGTATACTTAAATCCCATTTCATGTTTTTTTAGAAAGAAATAGTGATTTAATTAATGACTATAGCATATAATTTTTAGAATATATATAGCATATAATTTTTAGAATAATGATATTGTATATTTATAAAGCTCTAGGCTGTGTAGAAGTAATTTTTCTTTCACTGTGTAGCTTTTCAAAAAGCAGTTATTTAGAATGATATATATGTATTTCAGAATGATAGACAAATAACTGTAGAAAAACAACTTACTGAAATGGAGCACATTATTTTCTCCATAAAACCCACGGCTCCTCCATATATTTTTTGAGCAGAGAGGTTTATTATTCACATTATAATGCATCCAAAGTCACCCAAAGTATAAATCTAAGTCACCTTTAATATCTCTTCCTGGTCTATCTTTCAAATGGTCCCTAAGTAGATTCTCTCTCAAGTATCTCCCTCAGATTCACTTCTATTACCTGCACCTCTACCTTCAACATTTCTTTCTTGGTCTATTTAATTATGTTCCTGACTATATCCCTGGCTCTAGTCTCTCCCTTCTTCTATCTGTTTGCTTCCTTAGTTCCTACAGTTACCTTTGTTAAATGCAGGTACCTACTGAGAAATCGCTAACATAATTTATTGTGTAGGGGATAAAGTCCAAACCCCTTGGCAGTATATCCAAGGCCTGTGGTAATGCATCTTGTCAGCATCACTTCCCCCTCATTTACCCCTGCTCCAGGCATACTGACAGACTTAACACTCTCTGCCCCCAACCCCTGACATACGTGGTTTCCTTTGCTGGAAGGTCCTGGCTTGCTTCCTTACTATCTTCTTTGTTCCTCCAAACATAGCAAATGTGATTTTGAAGGTAGTTTTTGTTTGTTTGTTTTTGTTTGTTTGTTTTTGTGAGGGGGGTGCTGTGAGACTTATATGATTTGGGGGGCCCAATGTAAGAAAAAGAGTCAAAATTATGCATTCTCCTAATTTTGTATAATTACAAAGTAGAAATGGGGCATTGAAAGAGTCCTAGACAAGTGAGGAAGCCTGAAGCTTCAGCTTGGTTAGCTTTCTGGTAAATCTGCCTCTGAGTTATTGCTCAGTGACTTATTGAACTATTGTTTATTAAACTTTCTCAGTCTGGCAGAGTGACTAGGATAGTATGTACTGTACAAAAATTTGTTTAATTACAGAGTAAAATCCTACTCAGCTCCAAAGTTTGCTCAGATGTTACTTTTCTACAGTTTTCCTGAATTTCCCCAGTTATTTGATGTTTCTTCTTTTTTCTATAGTATTTTGTAGACAAATTTAATGTGCTACTTTCTACACTACATAGTAGTTGATTGTTTCATGTGAATCAGTGTCCTCAAATTTAGCATAGGTCAGAATCAGCTTGAAGAGTTTATTAATCTCTTCTCCCAGAGTTCCTGACTCAGTAGCCTGGGGGTGGGTTCTAAGGATTTACAATTTTAATGAGTTCCTGGGTGATGCCCATGGCCAAGTTCTACAGCAGCTACACCCCATTCATTCTAAGCACATTCCTGGTTCATGATAGGTGCCTAAATATGTATATTAAATAGAAAAATAGTTAAGCATATTATAAAATTTTAACTTTCTATACTTTTTGCAAGTAACAAATTATAATCTTATATACATATCTTTAAAAATTGACTTCTTCATTAATAATTAAGGTAATTAACAATATTGAGTAATATGTGGTCTTTGTACTCTTCAATTGCATTTTAAAAAGAAAGAAAAAATAAACAGAATTTTGAAGATTCAGACTGTTCCTTAAATTACATATTTTATATAGTACTCAGAGAAATGTTTAACACCAAATTTACTACATTCTTAACCTAGATCAGGGCATATTATTTTTCTTATTGCCAAGATAACAAAAGAATAAAAAAAGAGACTATAAGATGGTACTTGATTAAAATTATAGCCATGAGATTTTTGTTCTATATAGCCAATAAACTATAAAGCCAACATGTTCTATATAGCCAATAAAAATATTTAATATTAAATTCCATGGTGTTTAAGATGTATACAGTGATACTGAGATTAAATTTGGAAAAGTGAAGAAAAATGACAGAGGGGAGGCAGAGTGGAGCGCAACACTAAGAAAATTTTATAAGTAACAAAAGAATTTTTCAACAAGAAATTTACTCAACAAGAAAAAGCTTTTAAAAATTTAGAGCAGTACTTGGAGCACCTGGGTGGCTCAGTGGGTTAAGCCTCGGCCTTCAGCTCAAGTTATGATCTCAGGGTCCTGGGATGGAGCCCCGAATCCCACTCTCTGCTCAGCAGGGAGCCTGCGTTCCTCCCCCTCTCTCCTTGCCTGCCTCTCTGCCTACTTGTGATCTCTCTCTCTGTGTCAAATAAATAAATAAAATCTTAAAAAAAAAAACATTTAGAGCAGTACTTGTACCTACAGAAAATAATCAGGAACACACTGCTTTTATTTATCTAAGGACTTAGATGTTTCCTATAAAAGGGAGAAAACAGCAAAGAAGAGGGAGGAAGGGAGAAGTAAAAAAAAAAAAAAAGACTTTGAAGAAGCCCAGGCAATTTTATAGTAACATTTCAAGAAAGAATTACCACTTATTACACGAGGAGTAAATGCTTTCTACTTGCCTGAAGACCTAAGATTACTAGGGATTAACGACTGGGACAATATGTTGTGTGTGTCTAGGTATGGAGCTGCAGTAGGTCCTGGAGGATGGAAAATGGGCACCATTGCCCAGTGCTCCTTAGGATTGGACTTGTCATTGGTATTAGAATTGGAAATTTACAGGTAAGATTTAGAAAGACCATAGACCCTAATTTAATGTTGGGGCCCATGATCTGGAACAGAAGTTTTAAGAAAATTATTCTAAAAATTTAATTTCAACTTTAATAGTAATAGAGAGATTGGTCACATCTGGTTTGTAAAACAGAATACCTTATGGGTAAGATATTTCTTATTTATGTTGGTTTGGGCAACGTCTTAGGAGAGTATAGAAGTCAGTGAAAAGAATCAAAGCTTCTCTTCCCTTCTCTGTTTTGGAGCAGACTCTGGAACAGACCAGTTATAGACTGGGGTTTAATGACATTATTGCTGGGAGAGACTGATAATAGTAAATGGTAAAGTAGTCCTGTAGCAAAGTGAATCCAAAGGACTTGGGATAAGCTCCACAAATTTGATCAAATTAAAATTTCCTTTTCTGAATTATAATTCCATTATGGCAATCTTAAAATAGAACCAGAGAATTGACTTATACAATTTTGCATCATGGAAAGCTGGTGACAATGACCAAAAATATTTATGGATAAGTCAGTTTAGTTGGAGAAGGGGCATGAGGCAGGCAAACTTCCTTGGGAATTCTCAGAAATATCTGCAGAGGGCTACATCTGGGAAATTTATTTTTTATCTTTTGAAAAAAGATTTTATTTATTTATTTGTG
>PISX010027140.1:0-23383 GCA_004024625.1 Mellivora capensis | reverse complement strand
TGAGGTGGTATCTCAATGTGGTTTTAATTTGAATCTCCCTGATGGCTAGTGATGATGAACATTTTTTCATGTGTCTGATAGCCATTTGTATGTCTTCATTGGAGAAGTGTCTGTTCATGTCTTCTGCCCATTTTTTGACATGATTATCTGTTTTGTATGTGTTGAGTTTGAGAAGTTCTTTATAGATCCTGGATATCAAACTTTTGTCTGTACTGTCATTTGCAAATATCTTCTCCCATTCCATGGGTTGCCTCTTTGTTTTGTTGACTGTCTCCTTTGCTGTGCAGAAGCTTTTGATCTTGATGAAGTCCCAAAAGTTCATTTTCGCTTTTGTTTCCTTTGCCTTTGGAGACATTTCTTGAAAGAAGTTGCTGTGGCTGATATCGAAGAGGTTACTGCCTATGTTCTCCTCTAGGATTCTGATGGATTCCTGTCTCACGTTGAGGTCTTTTATCCATTTCGAGTTTATCTTTGTGTACGGTGTAAGAGAATGGTCGAGTTTCATTCTTCTACATATAGCTGTCCATTTTTCCCAGCTATATGTAGAAGAATGTTTCAAAAATTATAATGGGAACTTACAGTTTAAAGCTAAATTAACAACAATATATTGTGGGGTTTATAATTTTTGTAAAATAAAGTGATTCACAACAATAGCACAGAGTATTCAATGAGCATTTAAAAGTACACTGCTGTAAGGTTTTTACATTCTATGTGAGCTGGTATGATATTTGAAGGTAGACTGTAATGAGTTAAAGATGTATTTGTAAACTATAGAGCCAGCCAGCCTAAAACATAAAAATAAAATGTAGAGCTAATTAACAAATAGAGTAGATTAAGTCATAAAACCTACCCGACTTGAAAGAAGGCAGAAAATGGTGGAAAGAAACAAGGAATAGAAGGAATAAACAAAACTAAGAGGAACATGGTAGATTTATACCAAACCTATTGATAGTTACATTCAATTTAAATGTTCTGAACACTCCAATTTAAAGGCAGAAATTTTTGTCAAACTGGATAGAAGTTAGAACCAAAAATATGCGGTCTCTGAGAAACACCTTAACTATATAAAAAGATATTGACTAAGGGGTGCCTGTGTGGCTCAGTAGGTTAAGCGTCTGCCTTTGGCTCAGGTCATGCATGATCTCAGCATGCATGATCTATCCAGGGATAGAGCCTGGCATTGGGCTCCCTGCTCAGTGCGGAGTCTGCTTCTCCCTCTTCCGCTGCCCCTCCCGCTCATGCTCTTTATCTCTCTCAGATAAATAAATAAAATCTTTAAAAAGAGAGAGAGATATTGGTTAAAAATGAAAAAAAAAACACAAAAAGATATAGCATGAGAGCAGTATAGGAAATATAAATTAATATATTATTAATCAAAGATAACTTCAGAACAAAGAAAAATAGATAAAGAGGAATTTTTAATAATGAATGAATTCATTTATAATTCTTATAAATAATCCTAATATTAATAATCCTAAATATATGTGGTCCCAATAATAGATATTATAAAATACATGGAGTAAAAATTGATAGAACTGGAAGGAATACATTGAAAAATTTAAAGTAATAGTAAATTTTAAAACTCCCTTCTTCTTAGAAGAATTGGACATTTGGTAGTTATTTAGAACACAATGCTATCAGCTAACTTTACCTAATTGAATATATGGAACATATATGGAACACTTCTCCCAGCTACAGGAGAATGCATATTCTTTGAAAGTCCACATTGAACATTCAACAAGATAGACTCTATTCTGGATGATAGAATAAACCTCAACTAACTTAAAAGATTTTGAAATTAAACTAGAAATAAATAACAAAAAAGGTATCTGGAAAATCCCCCAATACTTGAAAATGAAGCTACACATTTCTAATTAACTTATAAAGGAAGAAATCACAAGGGAAATTAAAAAATATTTTTAACTGAATGAAAATGCAGCATCTTAAAATTAGTGAGACACAATGAAAGCACTACTTAAAGGGAAATTTATGTCTTTAAAAGCTTATATTGGGAAAGAGGTCTAAAATCAATTATTTAAGCTTCCACTTGAAGAAGGTGGAAAAAAAATTAAAGCAAACCCAAAGTAAGCAAAAAGAAGGAAATTGTAAAGAGAAGAAATCAATGAAGGTTCCAGAGGAAGACTTTGTGAATTCTGAGAATAACTGTAATTTTTATTGCCTTTAAGTTCTTTATTGTTACTATTCTTGTCTTCTCTCTCCTGTCTCCAGCACATGCTAAGAGCTACATCTTGGTCTCCACAATCATGGAGACCTGAAAGTAAGGTCTGTTACAAAAGTAGAGGCAAAATGTCCCAGTGTTAGGCAACAGCAGCCAGACCAAAAAAAAAAAAAAAAAAAATGATTTCAGATGATAAGAGGAAATCTGTGGAGGAACAGAGCAGTGGCATAAGGCCAGATAGGATAGACATGAGAATCATACAAAGTTTTTCTGGAGATTCCTAGAGACAGGTGGACAAGGAAACCTGGAAAAATATTGGGCTTTGTATAGCCACCTAGGATCAGGACTCTGCAATTAAGGAATTAGGGAACTATGTTACCTCATAGGCTAGTTAAGTGTGTAATATTTGAGCCAATGATTTTGGTAAAGCTATTTTCTCTTTTCTCTATGGTTAAGAATGGGCATCACTAGAATTTTTCACTGTGAGGAAAGGATAATGTGCTTAATTTAGGAAGAGAATTGGTTGATGAGACATGAGAGTTCAAAGGGGAAGCTACAAGTAATAATGCATGTGGCCTGGATGTTTCAACCATACGCTGCCATATAGGAACCAATGTGTTAGGCCATGGCTACTTTTAAATAGTGGGGACTCCTACTAGATCCCATCTTCTGATTTCTCATACAACACCTTTCCCATTTATTGTGATTTTTTTTTTACCGATTAAAGTGTACAAGAAATCAAGTTATTGGGAAGTCATTTATTTAGCAAATATTTATTGAATACTTTCAAAATGCCATGCACTATTTTAAGTTTTGGAGATGCAGCAATGAACATGAGAGACATCTTCTTGGCTTTCATGATACCTACCTTCTAATATGAGGGAAGATAGAAAATATACACCTGTGGTTAAAAAGTAAATAGAGAAGATAATTTCAGTGCTATCAAGAGGAAAATATCTTGTGATTGAGTGACTGGCAGAGAAGTGGGAGTGACATTAGACAGAATGATCAGGAAAGGCCTCTTTGCACAGTGGCATCTGAGTTGATGTTGAATGATGCAAAGATAGCCCTCCATGTGAAGAGCCTTCTAGTAAAGAATAGGACAAGTCTTCAAGCTGGAATATGCTGTTTTCAGCTGGATTGGTCTAGGAAAGGCAGCCACAAATACCAAAGGAGATCTATGACATGATTCAGGAGAACTATTTCTGGTTCTCCTTCCACCACCATTTAACTCTACTCTTCAACTTTTTTTCACCTGTTAAATGGGTGTAATCAGTGCCTCTTCTGTTTCCCAAACTTACAGGACAGGCAGAAACACTGGATAACGTAATGTATTGTGAAAACAACCTGAAAATCTAAAAGGAATCCTCCAGCCATTTGGAGTTTAGGATGAGAACAACCACTGAGAGCTGGAGAGCTGCCTGGTCTCCCGCAGAGGCCAAAGGATCCCCCACTAAAGTTTTCTTCACTCTGGTTCATTTGCTTACATTGCTGGAAAATTAAAAACAAACAAACA
Organism: Mellivora capensis; assembly: GCA_004024625.1. Taxonomy (NCBI): domain Eukaryota; kingdom Metazoa; phylum Chordata; class Mammalia; order Carnivora; family Mustelidae; genus Mellivora; species Mellivora capensis. The sequence continues at coordinate 19,688 of PISX010027140.1, read as the reverse complement.
AACAAAACCCCCAAAATGGGTTGTCCTCTGCCCTCCCCCAGGATAAAGGTATTAGTGTTAGTTTAAGAAAACAGGTTAGGACCTGTGAAAGGAAAATGCTAGGGGAGAGTAGAATGTGTTTCAATATTACATTATTCCTTGGAACAGTAGGGAGGAAGAGACCTTCTTACTTGTCAGTATAGTTTAGCACCAAACCATGCTGTACTTAGGCTCCTGCCCAATCCCAGAACCACATTCTGCCTGAAATGGGGCGAATGCTTTAGGGATATGTTCAAATTACTTCCATCAGGGCAAAGCCAATAAATGCATTAGGGAGCTTTAAAAAAGCTTTTCTCTTGTTTAAGAGGAAGATAAATAATTACACTTGAGTTTATGACCCTGGTTTTTAGGACAAGTTTTAAAACCAGTTTCCAGCCCCACAGTGATGACTGCAAAATGTACACACGCACGCGTGTGCGTGCGCGTGCACGCGCGCACACACACACACACACACACACACACACACTGGTATTTTGAAGATATCAGCCCATTATTCATCCAGGATGATTCCAGCTAAATGAAACAGAACAGGAAGGAAACAGTTTCCAGGAGACAGAGGTACACCGAAAGGAATCTACTGCTTTGGGAGAATTGAAGAAAGGTTAGTCAAATTTCACAGACGATCTACAACTCTTCATGAATAATCTATGAAAGAACTAAAAATAGGACAGCCTTCCACAATGCTGAGTATTTATGAAGTAATAAAAGAACACGCATGTAGATTGCTTACTGGGGACATCTCAGGCCGTCTGAATGGTTATCTCATTTAGGGAAGTACTTTGTATCTACAGATATATAGATGGGGGTGTAGTTCCTACTGAATGATGTAATTTATGGAATTTAATGTAGCCTCCTTAAATCTAAATCTTTTAGGAGGATGGTAATAATTCTATTTCGCCACCATCTATGAAATGTCCTAGGGCCACATTTAGATGGGTGACAGGCAGCAAGCTGAGCTATAAAACTAGTTCATTTCCTCAAAAGTCTTCATGCCTACTTAGGGCAGAGGTGACAAATCTGTAGAAAAGCCTTTGATGAACATTTCTGTTGCTTTTGACCCCTCTTTACTTCAATTTAAGAAGACTGGATTCATAACCAACATTTTAAAACTTAGATATCACTTGAATTTCCAATTTCTCTTAAGAAATAACCCAACCACACTAGGCTTGTGTTCTTGCATGTGCTACGATTATTTGGCATGGAGGGGCAACTCCCCCTTGAACTGGACATGTTGATCTTTTTCCCTAGGTCCTCACCTGGCCCACTTATTGTCCTCCTTGTTGGTTTTAAACCCCCGATTTGGAGACATTATGTATGATTGTCCCCCACTACTCTTGTTGCTTTATGATGCAAGGTTTGGCACATAAGCATATCTCTATCTTGTAAGTAGATTTTGTTCTAAAATTCAGTAGTAGATCAGTTTTCTGAAGCTAGACCCATTTAGCCACAGGAAAATATTATATTCAATTTTACAAACATTAACTGAGGTCCTACCAAATGCAAATCACCATGCAAGGCACATGGGAAAGAGGGCACATGGAATGATAGATACAGTTCTTGCTCCCAGAAAGTCCAGGAAAGACCATTAGTGTTTATTTAACATATGGTGCATTTGAAATGAAAACATAGTGGAAATATAATTTGCAGTTACTTTCTAGATTACAGAAAAAAGAGTTTCATGTTGCATGTTTTATCCTGAAACCTGTTTCCTGTGGATAAGCAAAGATAGTAAGAAGTGGATGTTGACAGTTGTCAGTATTCAGAAGGAAAATGTTGAGAAACTGTTAGAAATTTAGAAGTGGGGGTGCCTGGGTGGCTCAGTGGGTTAAAGCCTCTGCCTTCAGCTCAGGTCACATTGGGCTCTCTGCTCAGCGGGGAGCCTGCTTCCTCCTCTCTCTCTCTGCCTATCTCTCCGCCTACTGTGATCTCTGTCTGTCAAATAAATAAATAAACAAACAAATAAATAAATAAATCTTAAAAAAAAAAAGAAATTTAGAAGTGAATGGTACTTGTTTACTTAGCATTTTTAGAAGATTTTGAGCCATTATATTATTTTTCTATTTAGGAAGATGCAAAATGTGGAGTGAAAGAAGAGAGAGGTGGATAGGGAAACAGAAAAGGGAAAGGATAGAAAGAAAGATGATTTTTCATCTTTACAAAGGCTATGAAAGCTAGATTGCTGAGTTGGGACTAATGAGGAGGGGAGATACACTTGTATGTGTATTCCTGATCTGACTATTGACAGAGAATGATAAAGACACTTCTTCTATCAAAGCCAATGTGTTTCACGTTGGGAATTCTAAAGATCAGTTGTCAGCCATTTGACACAGGTGATCATTCCATTCTTCTAGAAATACTTTGGCTTGCAGGACACCACACATTCTTGGTTTTCCTACCTTACTGGCTGCTCTTTTTCAGCTTCTTTTACAGATTACTCCTGATTCCCTCAGTCTTAGTGGTAGAGTAATCCCAAGCCTCGTTTGCTTGAGCTTCTTTGCTTTTCTACCAACTTGTACTCGCTTAGGGGTTTCGTCTGCCTCATGGCTTTAAATACTGTCTGCATGATAATGGTCCTTGAATGCGTACCTCAGCCAAATGCATATCTCAAATACATACTCCAGATTGGTTGAGTCTTAACATCTCCACTTGGTATCTAATAAATAGAGATCTCAATTTAACATGCACCAAAGCAAATTCCTCATTTTTCTTCTCCAAGTTGTTTCTCCCTCAATTTTCTCCTTCTCAAATAATGGAAAGGCCATCCACTTTGGTTCAGGCCAAAAACATTTAGACTTGTCTGTTTCTCTCACCCTATGTTTAATCTGTTTGCAGATTATTTTTGATCTGAAAAATCCAAATTCATACAACATCTTATGACTTTCATCATTATCATCTTGGTATAAGCTATTATCATCTCCTTCCTAGGTTATGGCAACTTGGGGCTCCCATTATTATCCCACCAACAGTCTATCTTCAACACAGAGACTGGAAAAATTACTTTCATATGTAAGATCACATCCATCCTCTGCTCAAAATCCTCCAGTGGCTCCTTATTTCACTAAAAGCAGAATTCCAAGTCCTTACAATGGCCTCTAAACCTACAAAATCTGGTAGTTCATTACTTTCTGAGCTCACCTCCAACAACTTATTCTTCCTCACTAGATTGTGGCCCTACTTGTCTTTTTCCTACCTGAAATTTCAGGGATGCCCACTGACTCTGGTCCTTTGCATTTGCTTTTTTCCTGCTCAGAATGCTGATACCAAAGGTAAATGCTTTAGTTCTTTGCTCAAAAGTTAAAACTTCTCATGGAGACCTTTTCAAACCATCTTGTTCAAAACTTGACCTCTAATATGAGTCAGACACCTCCAGTCCCTCTAACTTCTCTATTTTCCCCCATAAAAATGATCTTACATACTGTATCTTCTACTTGTTTGTGTTTTTTGTACTTACTTAAATGTAAGTAGACATTTGTTTGGCTATATTTCCTAGGCTGTACTTTTCATTCTCATGACTTATTTATTTTATAACTGGAAGCTTCTTAATCACCATTACTTATTTCACCCTTTCCTTCACCTGCCTTCCTTTTGGCAACCACCAGTTTTCTGTTTATGAATCTGTTTCTATTTTTTGTTTCCTTGTTCTTTGTTTTATTTTTTAGATTCCACATGTAAATAAAATCATATGGCATTTGTTTTTCTCTGACTTATTTCACTTAGCATAATATTCTCTAGGTCCATCCATGTTATTGTGAATGGCAATATTTCATTCTTTTTTATGGCTGAGTAATATTCCATCATATATACATGGTACATCTTCTTTATCCATTCATCTATAGGGACGGTTTGGTTGATTCTGTATCCTGACTATTGTAAATAATGCTGCAATAAATACAGATGCATGTATTTTTTTCAAATTATTGTTTTCATTTTCTTTTGGTAAGTACCCAGTAGTGGAATTACTGGATCATATGGTATTCTATTTTTAAATTTTTTAGGAAACCCCATTCTGTTTTCCATAAAGGCTGCATCAGTTTGCATTCCCACCAATAATGTACAAGGGTTCCCTTTTTTCTACATCCTTGACAACACTGTCACTTCTTGTTTTTGTATTCTAACTATTGTTACTGGTGTGAGGTGATATTTCATTGTGGTTTTGATTTGAATTTCCCTGATGTTGAGTGAGAGCATCTTACCATGTGTTTGTTGACTATCTGTATATCTTCCTTGGAAAATGTCTATTCAGGTCCTCTGCTTGTTTTTAATTGGATTATTAGTGGGTTGTTTTTTTTGTGTGTGTGTTGAGTTATAGAAGTTCTTTATATATTTTGTTTATTATCCCCTAAATGTTATATCACTTGCAAATATCTCTCCCATTCAGTAGGTTGCCTTTTAATTTTGTTGATGCTTTCCTTCACTGTGCAAAAGCTTTTTAGTTTGATGTACTCCCAATTATTTATTTTTGTTTTTGTTCCTTTGGAACAAAGGGACCTGGATCTGGGAAACAGATCCAGAAAAATACTGCTAAGGCCAGTGTCCAAGAGTTTATTGCCCATGTTTTCTTTCAGAAGTTTTAAGGTTTCAGGCCTTATATTTAGTCTTTAGGCCATTTTGAGTTTATATTTGTGCGTGGTATAAGAAAGTGGTACAGATTCATTTTGCATGCTACTCAGTTTTTGAAGGAAGAGATTTTTGTCTGTTTTACTTATTGCTGTACTTTTCAGCTCCAGCTTCAGTACTATCCAGGATAATATAGAGTTTGGCCTCAATAAGTAGCTATTGAATGAATGAATAAAAAGAAGTGGTGCAACTAATTATTTTATCGGATAGCAACCTGGTTTAAACACCAGGTGGCATCTGGCACCACAGTTCCAAGATAGTTTCCTAGATCATAATTTAGGAGAGGAGGTGAGTACAGGGCAGCTTGTGATATGTCATCTAATAGAACCCATTTGGCCTTTTTTCTTCTTTATCACCAAGTCATATACCATCCTCCATTCCCTCCCCACCTCTACCATGAGGCCATATGTATAAGTTGAAGGGAGGGGTACTGACAAAATAGTGGAGGATGGCATGAGAGTCTGGCCACCTGTCTCTGTAGCTTACTTGTGCCTTCTGGACTTCCTCATGCCTGATACTGATGGTGACTCTTCTATCTTATGATGGATTGCTGTTGGGCCCTTTGAACATTATGCCTTTGTGGGTCTGGAAATCCAGCTTCTGATGGGAAGCTCTGGCCACATGATCTTATATTTTAGCTAGGAATGAGTAGCATATGAGGGAGCTCTTTTTAAATGGTGTTGGAATCTCTGAAGTAAATAGAATGAGCTTTGCTGAAAATATAGACCTAGAAGTCTATGCTATCATTCTCTGATTAGAGCTCACCATAAACTCTACACATCTGTTGTCAACACAGATACTTCTAATACCATTGGTCAGTTAGGTATGATGCCCCAAGTAGAAGGGCAGCTTGTACTGTACCTTGGACATATTGCAGATATCTTTTCTGCTCTGGGATCCATTCAAAAATCCAAGTCTTGCAAGTCTCAGTAAATGGGTGGAAGCACTGTTCCAAATTGTGGCATATGTTTTCCACCATAGTGGTGGGGTTTATGAGATGCTATAATTTTTCTTTCACTTTGGAGAGGATGTCCCAGCATACAATCTTGGCTGGAGAGGGAAATGAGAAGGCAGTTTCTTAGTCTTCCATTTGGTATTTCTCACTATAATAGCCCTTAACCTATAGACTAAAAAAGCTATGCATAGGTCCTAACAACTATCAAGTATATTTATTCCAATTATACACTCAGACACTGGGGAAATGATGGTAGTATAGGTCCACAGAGCCCAGTGACCCATAGTAAGCAGAGTATGGGCCAGAGCTCCATTTATTGCATGTACCTATATTAGCCCCACTAAAACAGAGGTCCATTTTGATGTTTTGATGTTTTGATATAAATGTTAATGGTTGTAGGACTCTGTCTTACAATTCTCATCCAAAAGTTTGGATATTTCTTTTTCTCAAGTATAAAGTTATTTGAGTAAATGGACAGAGGTCCCTTATGGAAAAATCATTACCAAATAACTTTTCATGATGTCATGGAATTCTTTTTCCTGGAGACATGACATTTCCATTGGTCAGTGTATTCCAGGTCTGAGAAAGACTCAGGTCTGGATATTGGACAAGTTTGTGAATTTTTATTGAGGTATCCACTCCAGCCTCTTGATCATTCATCCTTAATTTCTTTTCATTGTACAGCTTGAGCAATTTTCAAAGGCTGCCCATGACATTTGGAGTGCTGTGTTCTATTAACCATCTCCAAGTTTCTTTATAGGTTAGCTCCCTTGATTATTACTTTGACCTTTCTATTTATTATGACAATTGTGTCTACCTTGCTTTTTTCAGTTAAGTGGATTCTTTTCAGTGGATTCAGTTACCTGGGTTCTTTTATTTGGGGATCCTCTCATGTCCATTTTTATCAGGGAGCCTAGTTCTTTAGCAGGATCTCTTATTGCCCTGGACAACCAAAGACGGCTGTCACTGAGCTTCTTATTGATGCTAGTGCCCCTCTTATTGGCATGTTACTTAACACTTTGGTAAATGGATTATCCTCTAGGCCTTTTCTTAGAACACTGTAGATGGGTGGATTTTCTGGCTTCATGTATTATATCTAATGTAGCAGCCTCACTTCTCTGAATCTTTTGATTACTGTCTTTGCCATCTGTCCCATTTCTGCTTCATTAGGTGTGGGCTATTGCTTTGTCCAAGCTTCCAAGAAACACCCTAGCAGCATATTAGCACTGTCTCCTGGGGTCCTTGATGGGGTGTAAATCTTGGATCACAGGAGACTGCTTACATATTGTAAACTCATCCCTTTCCAGCTTCTCATTCTGTTCTCCTTGATACATCATACTCGGGTTGCAATCCCATGTAAATTCTCCTGGTTCCTGCTGAGAAATGTTGGCTAGTAGTGCAGCGTCTTTGACATATAGTTTTTAACTCATTTTAGTGGCCCAGAACTACCCCCAGATGGTTTGTTATAACTTTCTCCATGATCTGGTGGCCAGGAGAAAAGGTGGGACAGATCATCATAAGATGTGTGTTATTTTGCAAGTACAAAAGCTTCTGTACCATCTTTAAGCAAAAGTGGAATGGGGAGTGCAAGCCTTTAAAGAGAGAGGAGTGGACCACTTTTGAGTAGCTAGAGGATTCAGGGGAGTCTGAATGTACCCAAAGATTCAAGATGTTTTAGTGCATTGACCAATATGTTCTCATCTCAAGTCTCCATGTCCCACTCCTTCTCAGCCAGAACCTTGCCTATTTTATAAAAGACATGGAGGCATGGAAAATTCAACCTTCTCTGTAGCTCTTTCTGGGTCCCAAATGCAGTTTTTCTGCCCTCTGGTTGCAGGAAATGAGAATCTTTTTTATATTATGGTGGAGGCCCTTAAGATCTCTGCCACCTTATGCTGGTATTATCTTACCCTCGGGCTTTCATTTCCATCTCAGTTCTCCATTAGTGGGATTTTTTTATATAGTTGCATCATAACTGCACACTAGTGATAGGATTCTCAATTTGGAGCTGGGTGATATAGCTTGTAAGTTCCATTTTACAGTTGTCTTCCTAGAATCATATTTGGCAGTGACTATCCTAGGTTTGCTTCCTCAGGTGACTGTGACTGTGAGATTTGCATGCAGGAGGTTAATTGAAGAGTACTTTTAGTAACAACACCTGTGATGAGTGAGAGTTGCTTCACTGGGCAAAGAGAGAAATTGAATTGTGATGTAGTTGCAGGAGAGACCTCAAGAGCCTTTGTACTCTAGCACCACCAGTCACTGGATGCAGATGACTCCAGGAAGTGGGAAGTGTATTCTTTTAGCCTAGAGTGATACCTGAGAAGGAACTCAGCTGTGAATTATCAGCAGTCTGTACTCCTGGCAGCTGGAGAAATGGGTGCCTCAGTCTTAGAGGAGGATTTTGGCGATGGACCACAAAGTTCACCACAGTTCCCAGTAGAGATATGTTGAATGAATGATTGAATGCTCTGTAGTTACAAGCTTCCAGAATGTAGGTTCCTTTTGGGTTATTATATAATAATTAGCATAGCACCTTCCATATAGTAGTTGGTTGATCAGTATGTGTTCAGTTAATATATGAAAAAATAAATTTTAGGGCTCTTGTCCATCAGTAACTATTCTAGGTCCCAGTCAATACTTTGGAGGTTTTAACCATAATCCTTCTGCATTTCAGTTTTACAAATTTGCCATTCCCACAAAGAAGAATGATGTAGGTTTACTATTTGTGTGGAACAGTGACTGGGAAGGTCACTTTGAAATGTGATGATGTGAGTGGGTACTACCTTAGCCAAACTGAACTGCAGCTCTGACTTTCAACCATGATGTAGAACCCACTAGGGCATGGTCGATGTCAATTTACTGGCATGCATGGACTTAGATAGAGGCTGAGCCTTGTGTGCTGAGGAAATGCCTATTAGTTTCATTCTGAATACTTAAGAGAATACCAGACATGCTTAAAAATTCTTTCTTGGAAACATTGTTGGTAAGTGCTTTATTTCCTCTCTAAATACATAGTTTGTCACCACATGCATTAATTCTTTGTCAACATTCTACTCAGTAAGAAATAATTGTACCCTTTTCTTAGGTGCAATTATCCTGATGAAAGTAATTAGTCAATACAGCTACTTAAGAAGGAGCCCTGCATTTGGAAGAGATTCAACTTATATGTACCATGTGGTAGGGATTTAGTTTGGCACTGTATTCAACTTGGCAACACGTACAACTTCACAGAGGGCCCCTTGGTTGTCCCCCCCCCCATAAAGGTGATGTCCCAAGAAAATCTGGTGCAAAGAAAACATACTTACATGTATTAAGACCTAAAGCATACCTGTTATTCTGACAAAAATTATTTGTATACATTATTATTTTTAAATCCACACAAGAAAATAGGATCCTAATTTTGCTTTATTCTTTCCTGGTTGTTTGCCAACTCACTGGACCTTCAGCTAATGTTGTACATACACATAAATCTCTCCCTTGCCATCAACTATGCATTTGGAGTTTGGATTTTGCTAAAACAAATACAGGAAAGCACCTCTTTAATGGTGTGAGATCTGAAGCAGTTTGTGAGGGTGGACAGTTCCTATCAAATGTTATTTTTTTTAAAGATATTATTTATTTATTTTTTTATTAGAGAGAGAGAGAACACAAGCAAGGGGAGTGCGAGGGGGAGAAGCAAGCTTCCCATGGAGCAGGGAGCCTGATGCGGAGCTCCATTCCAGGGCCCTGGGATCATGACCTGAGCCAAAGGCAGATGCTTAATGATTGAACCACCCAGGTGCCCCAGTTCCTACCAAATTTTAAACTGTAAGTTATTCTCAAACAGTCTCTTTCTGTATAAAGAAGTAAAGAAATTATTTCAAAGACTCTCAAATCTCTACTGCTAAACTTTCTGGGGGTAATGCTAATCTTGATGAAGATTTGTGTGACACTGGTATTTGCAACCCTCAGAATTTAGGATGATCATTTTATTTCAAAGGAAAAGACTTGAAACAAATATTGAATTCTAATGATATGTATGTCAAAGCATTTACGGACAAAGTTACCAATGCCTATAATTTAATTTGAAATGAATAAAAAAAAATACAAGTTAGCTTTCTGCTCCTCCCCATTCCACAGATAGCCACATCTTTTGGTGCCGTGCCAGGCACATCCTGGAGACATGAGGGTGAAGGTTGGAGTAAACTGATCTGGCCATATTGGTCACCTGGTCACCAGGGCGGTCTAAATCTGGAAAAGTGGATATTATCACCATAAAGTGACCCCTTCATTGACCTCAACTACATGGTCTACATATTCTGGTATGACTCCACCCACAGCAAATTCAACGGCATTGTTAAAGCTGGGAACAGAAAACTTGTCATCAATGGAAAGCCTATCTCTATCTTCCAGGAATGAGATTCTGCCAGCATAAATAGGGTGATGCTGGTGCTGAGTATGTTGTGGAGCCACTGGAGTCTTCACCACCATGGAGAAGGCTGGGGCTCATTTGAAAGGTGGGGCCAAGAGGGTCATCATCTCTGCCAACTTCTGATGATTGTGAACCCTAAGTATGATAACTCCCTCAAGATTATCAGCAATGCCTCCTGCACTGCCAACTGCTTGGCCCCCTGGCCAAGGTCATCCATGACAACTTTGGCAGCATGGAGGGACCCATGACTGGAGTCTGTGCCATTACTGCCACTCAGAAGATGTGGATGGCCTCTCTGGGCAGCTGTGGCATGATGGCCAAGGGGCTGCCCAGAACATCATCCCTGCTTCTACTGGAGCCACAAAGCAAGATCATTCCTGAGCCGGAGTGGGAAGTTCACTGGCATGGCCTTCTGTGTCCCCACCCCTCAATATGTCAGTCATGGATCTGACCTGCTGCCTGGAGAAGGCTGCCAAATACAATAACATCAAGAAAGTGCTGAAGAAGGCATTAGAGGACCCTCTCAAGGGCACCCTGGACTATGCTGAGGACCAGGTTGTCTCCTGCAACTTTAACAATGACACTTGCTCTTCCATTTTAAATGATGGAGCTGGTTTTGCTCTCAGTGACCACTTTGTCAAGCTTATTGCCTGGTATGATAACGAATCTGGCTACAACAACTGGGTGGTAGACCAGTTCCCTGGACCACCAGCCCCAGCAAGAGAAAGAGGAAGAGAGAGTTCCTCAGCTATGGGGGAGTCTTTGCCCCAACTTGTTCCCCAAGACATTGAGAATCTCCCAACCTCTACACAGTTTCCGTCCCAGAACATTTGAAGAAGGGGATGGGTTTGAGAAACCCTATGTTGTCAGGTAAATAAAATATATTGTACCCAGCCAAAAAAATAATATGAATATAAGGATGGATAGATAGAGAGTTATGTGATAAATAAGTAGAGTAAGATGTTAATGCTAACAATCAGGTCATAGGTATAAGGGTGTTCTGTGAAAAATTTTTCAATTTTTTTTTACATGTTGGAAATTTTCATAATAAAATACTGGAAATAATCACCGTTGGCACTCCTCTTGCAGTGTCCTTGAGGCAAACTTTGATCGACATGGGGTGAAAATCCTATTTATCCAATATTTATTGAGTACCTACCTTGACAAAATTTGGTGCTGGGTATGAGATTTTATTGAGATTCCATGCTTAGTAGTCCTCCTCTTAGAGTAGTCCTCTACTCTTGCATAAAACTAGTGGAGCAGCTCCAACCTCTCCCTTTAACTCCAATTCCAGTAGGAAGAATACAGGCAAATGTATCCCAACACTCTAGGATTCATGGATTGATTTATTTAGGCCTCCCTCCCCTCCTCCCTTGGTCCCTCCATCCCTCCCTTTCTCCCTTCTTCCTTTCCTCCCTTCCATCCATCCATCCATCCATTGGTTGTCACACCAACAGTTTCTCTGTTTGGTGTGAAGCATTGAAACAGTGTTTAAGATACAGTTCTGCATTCGAGAAGCTTAAAGTGTAATGGGGATCTCAGCATGAAGTCACTATTCCTGCAAGTTCTACTCTGACCTTGTTTATTCATACTTTCAGACAAAAATCACTTCAAAATGAGGGATGTGATGTAAGATATATGAAAATATACTTGTGTGTATCTGGAAAACTTCAAAAGTAGCATTTTTTAAAATTTTCCTGGTAATTTCTAAAGCCGCAAAATATTCCAGTCACAAATAAAAAACCAAGGCTTTCCTGTGGGAAACTTTAGAGAAAACCTAACAAAACTTTCCCCAATTGGAGTAAACCATTAAATACTTAAAAGCATTTTAGTAGCATATAAAACCAAACCAAGTTCTCTGAAAATCATGGGGCCAAATCAAATGCTAAGATTTGAAAAGTCCCAACTGAATGCATCTCACCCAGGTCCTGCCAAGGGAGTTACTGCTCCCTCCAGAGCTGTCTCCTTTTTTTATTGGTTTTAATTGTTTTACAGAATAAATTAGTTCACCATATTTGAATTACATTTGCACACAGAGATGAAAAGTTCTTCTTTCTCCCTTCCAAATCAGGGCTTTATTGCGGAAAAAGCAATCTGTGTGATGTAACCACCATTGTAGCTCCAGTCAATAAAAAAAGTCCAATGAATTGGGAAGGAGAGGAAATGGGAAAAAGAACCAAAGAGGAGGAAGCAAAAGGAGAGGAAGTAAATGGAGAACAGAGAAGAAAAAACTAGGGAAAGTAGATGAAGCCACAGGCAGCCAATGACTTGATACTCTTAAGAGCTGAATGCCAAAATCTTACTGTGAGATTCTAAATACATCTCTGGTTCCTTTTGCCAGTAAACTGCTAGTTGAAAGTCTTCGTATCCCATTGTTTTCCATCAGAAATAAGAGTGCCAGATACTCTGTGATCCTAAGAATCAGTGACCCAGATCCCAGGTTCTTGGCTTTTTAAAGGATTTATTTATTTATTTCAGAGAGGTGGCCTGCTGGGGTGTGGGGAGGGGCAGAGGGAGAGGAAGAGAGAATCTCAGGGAGACTCCATCCGGAGCCCAGAGCCTGACTCTGGGCTCAATTTCAGGACCCTGAGATCATAATTTGAACTGAAATCAAAAGTTGGATGCTCAAATGACTGAGTCACTCAGGCATCCCTAATGACTTTTTAGGATCATCTACAACAGGAAAAAGATTTCTCTCACCTATTTCTGTTTTGGTACTAGAATTCCTAGGAGTTTTTCTTTACCTGCTTTTGCCTTAGTTTAAGCATATAATGAAAAACAAAGAAAGAAACAAAAGCCCATGTTAGACTAAAGAGTGAGCTTGAAACTTAGAGTGGTAGGTCCTTCCAGAGATGGTACTTGTCTTTCTCTGTTTTTATTTTCCATCTTGAGTATTAGAATGACTGTGATGTGGGTTTCAAAGTGATTTGGCTGATTATACATACACATTTCTGAAAGTATCATAAGATTTTATTCATTGGGATATTTGAGTTACATGGTACATTATGGAAGTGGGAAATGAAGAGAGTATTGGGTATTCCTGGAAATAGACTCTGAGATGGATGTTAGCTTGCAGTGAATTATGAAATACTTATGGGATTGACACCTGCATAAGCAAATGAAAGGAAGCAGGATTGGGCATAGAGTGTGATGGAGTCTCAAAGCATGTCTTAGCTAAATCACGGGGCTCTGAAGCTGGGACAACCTTCCATAGTTGTTCCTTTTGGCAATAAGAGGTTAGGCCCTTGTACTTCTGTATTGACCAGTCAATGGATGCGAGCAGTTCCATGAGATAACATACTATTTGGTGAGAGCTCTCTTTAGCAGAAGGACCTTCTGAAGAGGGCTGGCAGCTGAGATAGTGGTCACCAGCAGCATTCCCAGCAACTGTGGGAATAAATCATGCCTTCCTGGAGGGAGATTACAGCATCCACTATAAGGGACACATTTTTTTTCTTTTCCTTCTATTCTATGTTTCTTAATATATGTCTCCTAATATATGGCAGCCACAATCCCACATGGCTCTTTGGGTCTCTCCATAGGCATGTGGTTATCTTAGGCTACTCTTTCTCAGGGTTTTTTTTTGTTTGTTTTGTTTTTTTCTGTTTTCATGTTGGTTCCCTGAGCAGCTAAAGCTGTGGCTTAAATTTTCCTACCAGCTTATCTTTCACCTTTGGTTTGAAATTGGAAAGACCGATGTGCCTCGATGGAGAAATTCCACTGACTCAGATTGCTAGGCTGGGGAGGGGCAAAGCCTGACCCATCAGTGAGTAATGTACAGGTACAGGATTGGTTTCTGCTAATTTTTCTGATCTGTTTGCTGGTGCAGAAATGGATGGTGGTTGTTTTTCTGTTTCTTGCTCGTAAGGATTGTTAATATGAGTTTCAAGTCAATCCACTGGTGGATCTATATATTTTCCTTGGAGAGCTTAAGAAGGGCTCACTAAATAATATTCTTTTCCACCCATCAATCTGTGTTAGGAAGATGTATGACTGGTATCTAAGGCGCTGTCAGTGTGTTATTTTCCATGTTCCTCTCACATGTCAAATATAAAAATACAGCCTGTCAGTGTAAATATGATATGGGGCATTGTTCAGAGAGACTGTGAAAAATCCTGCAGTGCTCCTGATTCATCATTTCAACAGCCTAATCATTTCATAGCCCAGTCTAAACAAAACGGTTAAGGGCATTCTGACTTAGGGGTACTGAATCAGGGTTGATTCAGAAAGGACTGAGAGATCCCATGAGAAAAAACGCCTTGGAGAAAATAAGAGAAGTCTTGTCTTTGTCCTCAAGTTCATAGTTACTGATCTTTTCTGGAGTTGTTTATCAGTTAATTATTCTCCACCACACCCTGCCCCCTGACATTTTGCCAAAGTGGCCAGAAGGCCTCGTTAAATCAGAATTTCTACTTTCAGCTCACCTGTCACAGCTAAAGGCTCCCTCAAATGCATTGACATCAATTAATATTTAATGATTGAATAGTAGAAATATTGGCTCAGCACTTTTTACTTTTTCTTCCTTTAAATTAAAAAAAAAAACACCCTTTAGAATGGACTCTGCTTCATATGCACTCAGCTCTAGATTTCTACAATGTGAAATTTATGTGGGTGTCAAGAAGGGTAAAAGACCATCGCCCTGTAGAAGGCAATATGTACTCTAGGAAAAGGCTAGCCTGTGATGGAAAGATAGAACTAACATTTAATTAGCACTCACTCTGCCAGGCCTTATACGGATTATATAATTCATATATGAATTCCATAATTCATCTCCAATAGTCACAATACATCTACGAGGTAGGTATCTTTATTTCATTTACAAATGAGGAAACTGCTTTAAAGAAGTTAGGAAACTTGCCTGAGGTCACATACTCAAATGGCAGCATCAGTATTTGAATCTTTCATTGTTCGGCCGCATGGTCCATACTCTTTCCAAGCACATGTTGCCTCCCTGGATCAGGAAGGCTGAGCCCAGCTGAGCCAGTGCCTTATTTGACTCTAGCAATCATTTCCTGTCTTTGTGTCTCCACTTTCCCATTGGTGAACTAGGCTATAAACTAGATCTTGAGTTCTAATTTGGGTTCCTTTAAGACATTGAGATTTTTGGTTTTAAATCAAGTTAGCTCTCAGTTTATATGAGCAATACCTTACAGATAATTTTTTATGGCTTGCAGATGGAAAAGGAGACTAAGAAGCTTTTCCTTCCAGGGCAAGTAATAACATGTATAAACATGCTTAAAAAAACCTTTAAAATATGGGTGGTGTGCATTTTTAGGGAGATTGATCATCATATTCATGACAATGGAGAAGAGGCACATTCAGGTAGAAATAGAGTAGTCTTTGGATTGGACAGGTAAGTTAAATTCTGCGTCTGGTTCCCATTAGCTCTGAAACTGGGACAAGCTTTGTAACTTCTACAAGACTTGGTTTCCTCATAAATAAAGTAGGGATAATAATAACTACTTCACAGAATTTTTGTGAAGAAGGGAAAAAGTAGTATTTTTAAGGGGACTTGAATGGTGTTTTGGCATATAGTGGGCACTTGTTAAATAAGAGATCAGTATTATTGATATTAAAAAAGAAGTGTCAGTCATTATCAACCTTCCTACCAGGTTAGTTCAATTTTGTCATTTGTTGACAAAGAGCAACTAGACACATGCCAAAACGGAACATATAGATGAAGGCACAAAGAAGTCATTTTGATAACTCAGCATCCTAGGTATAGTGAGATTCATGAATAGTGGGTTTCAGTAAGTATAGAAGAGAAACTTAATTCAGGTCTGGGGGTCAGACGAGGCCTCCTGAAGGAGATACCTGCCCTGAGTTTTAAAGCATACAGATTTGCCAGGAGTTGTGGGTTTCTGGCTGTCCCACAAAGTGTTCTCTCCTCTGTAGAACAAGAGATACAGCTTTGCATATGGTGCCCAGTTTGAGACAATGTTACCCAGCCTCCTTTGTAGCTTGGGTGTGGCCTTTTGACTAGTTTATTATCACTGCTTAATGTATGTACAATATACATCCATTGCTTAAAAGAAGTGGGGTGTTCACCCACCTGTGTATGAACATTTTGGTTGTTACAAATGTGACAGACCTTTTCAAATTGCATACTTTAAATATGTGCAGTTTGATATATATAACATATACTTCAATAAATTATAAATCAAATAACATGGGAAAAAAGAAAACAGCTTGCTCTTTAGTTTTTCTTTTTTTCCTTCCTGTGGGCTGAACTACAGACGTGGTAGTGACTCATATTTGAAAATGCAGTCAGAGACAACATCCTAAGAGATGTCAGAGCAACAAGATAGTAGGTATCTGGGTCATGCTTGCATTATGGCACAGAGCTGCCATGTCAGCTGGGAATTATTCTTTGGATTGGCAGATGAAGGAGATATTGCCATCTATCTTATTGAAGCCATGTGTTTTGGGGTATTTTTGTTACAGTAGCATAGTCTATACTCTAACTATACTACATTAGGTAACAATACCAACAAAATCACTTAGTATTTCTCAAAGGATTGTCCATGTGCCATCTTCATTAGAATGACCTGAGCTGCATATTAAAATGTAAATTTCAGGGGCGCTTGGGTGGCTCAGTTGGTTAAGTGGCTGCCTTTGGCTCAGGTTATGATCCCAGAATCCTGGGATCAAGCCTGCATCAGGTTCCCTGCTCAGTGGGGAGCCCGCTTCTCCCTCTCCCACTGCTGCTCCACCTGCTTGTGCTCTCTCTGTCTTATAAATGAATAAGATATTTAAAAAAAATAAAATGCAAATTTCAGGCATCATAAAGCCAAATTCTTGAGTGTAGTAATGCACAGAAACTACATTTTAAACATGCTCTGCAGTGATGCCTGTATGAACCAAAGATACAATTATCCTGGATTATTAGCTTCCTGCTTTTTTTAGGGCCTATGGAAAATCTTCCAAGACCGTAGACAGGCATTGACCTTTCGGTATTTGTGAGTAAGGTTATATATAAGCAGTCATGAGAGTAAAATCAGGAGAATTTTTCTAGTTATGCTTGTAAGGACCTATTTTATATTTTTATATTTTAGCCAGAGGCTTCCCTGATCCCCTTCCCCCAGGGGATTTACTTAAAAACAAGTCCCGGAAACCAGCCTCAGGTAACAAAGCTCAAATACAAGGATGGGTCAGGCCAGGTGGAGACATCTGATCAGTGGGGGGATGCATACTGTCTCCCTAGTTACCAAGGAGTATGGGCCCTGCCCTTTGGGAGCCTTTTGGGCGCCAATCCTAACCAAGGTGTGATAGGCTGGTTCAAATGTCTACTAGGGTAAATTGTAATTCAGTTGGTCACCTAACATGACTGTGCAGCTTTCTCTTTGTGTTACAATCTCATTGGCCACCTGTGCATGGCCAGGCCCAACCGCATGGCCTTTGCTCTTAAAAGCTAGTCTGTGAAACAGAGAAGGGTCGCCCTCTCTTGTAAGAGGTATGTCCCCGAACGTTCGGTTTGATTCTTGATGCTTGGCTCGAAATAAAGCTTTGCTTGACCTTCGCTTTATATCAGTCTCGCTTCTTTAATCACGGACCCATTTTTGGGGCATAACAGTGTTTAGAAATTTGCTTTGGAATCATTGTTTATACTCTTTTAGCTTTGGTACTTCAAACTCTGATCTGTGGATAGCAGCCTCAACATCATATTGGACCTTTTTAGAAATGCAAAATCTCTGGCCCTAGCCCAGACCTAATGAATCTCCATCTTAACAATATCAATAGGTGATTCATATGTATATTAAAGTTTGAAAAGGAGAGCTTTGTAATCCCCTTCCTTGGAAATAAGTCTCTGAATGAGGCTGACATTTATACAATACACCCATAGTTAAGAATTCAATGGGAAACCTCCCAAATGGTACAGACAGTTTTCAAAGTCAATGGGTATACACTTGGCCACTTGACCCAGAAATGGGATTTTTGAATCATATGGTAGTTTATTTCTTATTTTCTAAGGAACTTTCATACTTTTTCTACAGTGGTTATACTGACTTACATTACCACCAGTAGTTCACAAGAAGTCCCTTTTCTCTATAACCTTTCCAGCAGTTCTTATGTCTTGTTTTTGTTTTTGTTTTGACAGCAGTCATTCTACAGTTTGGAGGTGATTTTCTCATTGTGGTTTTGATTTGCTTTTCTCTGATGATTAGCGAGATTAAGCACCTTTTCCGTCTATCTGTTGGCCATTCATATATTGGAAAAATATCTATTTGAGTTCTTTGTCCATTTGTCAAATTAATTGAATTATTTGATCTTTTTGTTATTGAATTGTATGAGTTCCTTGTGTATTTTGAATATTAACCCTTGACTGGATATTTGCTTTGTAAATATTTAATTTCATTTCTTAGGTTGCCTTCTTGTTTTGTTGATGGTTTCTTTTGCTGTGTAGAAGCTTTTTAGTTTGATGTGATTCCACTTGTTTATTTTTGCATTTGTTGTTTGTGCTTTTGGTGTCATATCCAAAAAAATTATTGCCAAGACCAATGTCAAAGAGCTTTTCCTTATGTTTTCTTCTAGGAATTTTAAGTCTTATGTTTTAGTCATTAATCAATTTTGAGTTAATCTTTGTGAGTAGTTTAAGATAAGGGCTCAATTTCATTTTTTTTTTTGCATGTGAATATTCTATTTTCTTAGTATACCATTTATTGAAGAAACTGTTTTTCCCTCTTGAAAAAAAATGTGTTTCCCTTCTCAAGTATTATTTGACTATATATGCATGGATTTATTTCTGGACTCTTGGTTCTATTCCATTTGTCTATGTGTCTTCTTTTATGCCAGTACCATACTGTTTTAATTGCTATAACTTTGTAACATAGTTTGAAATCAAGATGTGTGATGCATGCAGCTTATTCTTTTTTCTCGAGATTGCTTTGGCTATTTAGGGTCTTTCATGATTCCATATGAACTTTAGGTTTTTTTTTTAAATTTCTGTAAAAAACCAAAACTATTAAAGTCTTGATAGGAATTGCACTGAATCTATAGATGGCTTTGGGTGGTATGGACATTTAAGAATATTCATTCTTTTGATTCCTGAATATGGGAAATCTTTTCCTTTATTTTTGTCTTCTTCAATTTCTTTCACTAATATCTTATAGTCTTCAGTGTACAGATTTTTCATCTTTTTGGTTAAATTTATTCTTAGGTATTTTATTGCTTTTGATGCTATTGTAAATGACATTGCATTCTTTATTTCTTTTTTGGAAATCTTGTTAGTATACAGAAATACAACGTATTTTTGTATGCTGATTCTGTATTCTGTAACTTTCCTGAATTTTTTTATTAGTTCTAAAGTTTTTTTGGTAGAGCCTGTAGGGTTTTCAGTATATAAGATCATCTGCATCATCACTGCATCATCTGCAAATAGATAATTTTACTTCTTCCTTGCTCATTTGGATGCCTTTTATTTCTTTTTCTTGACTGATTGCTATGGCTACGATTTCTTTCTTTCCTTTTTTTTTTTTTTTTTTTTTTTTTTTTTTTTTTTTTTTTTTTTTTTTTTAAAGACTTTTATTTATTTATTTGAAAGAGAGAGGGGGAACAGGAAAGGGAGAAGTAGGGAGCCCAGTGTGGGGCTTGATACCAGGATCCGGGGATCATGACCTGAGCCAAAGGCTGATGCTTAACTGACTGAGCCGCCCAGGCACCCTC
>PISX010027139.1:0-23402 GCA_004024625.1 Mellivora capensis | reverse complement strand
CCTGAGGGTTTTGCCGGGGCGGGGGGTAGGAGGTTGGGGGAACCAGGTGGTGGGTATTATGGAGGGCACGCATTGCATGGAGCACTGGGTGTGCTACATAAACTATGAACTCTGTTACGCTGAAAAGAAAAAAAAAAACAAAACAGCGGGGTGGGGGGGGGGGGGGAAGGCAGATAAAAAGGAAAGAAGAAAATAGAGCCAAAAGTGAGTGACTGTTCAATAAGGGGAATGAGCACATGAGGTTCCTCTCTCTTGTGTACTTCTGACAACTTTCCTAAAAACAAACAAACAAACAAACAACAACAACAACAACAACAACAAAAACATGGAGATACCACATTACACCAGTTAGAATGGCCAGAATTTACAAGGCAAGAAACAACAAATGTTGGAGAGACTGTCATAAATGTGAACCCTCTTACACTGTTGGTGGGAATGCTAGTTGGTGAGCTACATTGGAAAAGAGTGTAGAGGTTTCTAATAATGAAAAATAGAGCTACCCTATGACCCAGCAATTGCCCTGCTTGATATTTACCCCAAAGATAGAGATGTAGTGAAAAGAAGGGCCAAGTGCACCACAATATTCATAGCAGCTATGTGCACAATAGTCCAACTGTGGAAAAAGCTGAGACTCCCTTCAACAGATGAATGGATACAGAATATGTGGTCCATATATGCAATGGAATATTACTAAGCCATGAGAAAGGATGAATACCCAACTTTTGCATCATTATGGATTGCACTGGAGGAGATTATGCTAAGTGAAATAAGTCAAGCACAGATAATCAATTATCATATGGTTTCACTTGTGGAACATCAGGAGTAGCATGGAGAACATTAGTAGAAGAATTGTGCTCCCTAGTTCTTCAGTACTTCAGGAAACTCAGAAAAGGGGAGTGCTGGAAACTGGGGAGGGTGGTGATCTTATAAGTGGAAATTCACAGCATCCTGCATAGGAAGGGCCATGTGCACAAGGGCACCTGTCACTACTCTGGGTTTTACACTGATGTAAGAGGAGAGACTGAGATACCACCTTAGTCCTGAATGACCCATGAGCAGCCAAAGGGGCCATGGACAGAATCACACTGAAGAATTGGAGTGAAGCATAGAATCTATGCTTCAGTAATGGGGAGGTCATGTGTTGGGACATGTGTCCTTTTCTTAAAATAGGAGTAGAGTGGACAGAATTGTGGAGTCAGGATCTGTGTCTGATGGGTACTGCCCACCACGTCACACAATGATATAACTCTTTCTGGAAAATAAATGGTGTTTGTGGCTTATTTCTGAGGGCTGAGGAAAGAAAGGTGATCAGAGCTGGGATCTACCACCTGGCACTGCCTGTGTCCTCCTCTGTTTTGGGCTCACAGCTGTGACATGCCCAAATCTAGCTCCACACAGGGCCTCCCCTACCCAGCTCCCTGGCATCCTCAAGCGGAGGGACCTGACCCAGAGTCAGAGAGGGGTCAGAGAACAGGGGTCTTATTTGCATGGACAGGTCCTCCTTCTCTCAGAGCATGAAGAGGGGAAGGGACATGTTAGGGGAGGTCTGCTCAGCTGTGGGACCATAGAAGGCAGGATCAGTGATGACCTCCACAATGGCCTGGTCACATCTGCTTCTCAGCCTCCTCACTGACTGCATAGGTGACTGAGTGCAGGGTCAGGGGAGGGGGTCTTGGGAGGACATATGGGCCCTGCTTCCTCCTTTTGTCTCTAAACCCCAGCATCACTCTTTCTGTGTGTCTCCCCCTTGTAGGGCCCTGGGTCCAGTCTGTGCTGACTCAGCTCCCTCCATGTCTGGGGCCATGGGGCAGAGGGTTACCGTTTCCTATGCTGGAAGCAGCACCAACATTGGTATTGGTATTTATGTGTTATGATACCAACAACTCCCAGGAACAGCTCCTAAAACCATCATCTATGAAAACAGCAGAAGACCCTCAGGGGTCCCGGATTGATTCTCTGGCTCCAAGTCTGGCAGCTTAGCCTCTCTGACCATCATTATGCTCCCGGCTGAGGATGAAGCTGAGTTTTACTGCTTAACATGGGACAACAGTCTTGGTGTTGATACACTGCTCCATTCCTCTGGGGAAGTGAGACAAAAACTCATTTAGTCATCTGTGAAGAGGGGAACCACACCAAGAGTTCCTGCTCAACTCAGCCTCTGATTCTGCTTATTCTTTTGCTGATGTCCTGTTCCCAGGTCCATCCAAGGGCACGGCCAGGGAGTGAGGCTCTCCTGTCCCTTCTGTCCTACAGTCACTCAGAGCCCATTCCTAGGCGAAGAGTCTTCATGAGAACAGAAATGTCTTGTTTCATCAGATGGAGGTATTTTACTTCTAGGTTGTATCATAGTATTTTTTTCCTTCTTATTTTAAAACAAATCAAATGTTTTATTTTGTCTCTGAACATTTCACAGAACCCCAGCACTACCCATGTGGTGCTTGAAGAATAACACAGTCTTTTTGCACCTGAAATTATTATCTACTTGGTTATAAATGGTGCTGCTGCCTAGTTTTGTCTTATTTCTAGATTTTTTGAGAAATAGATACTCACTTAAAGTTATAAAAGTATTTTAAAAACTTCAGTTTTTTTGTCCATAGAAAAAACATGCATGCGAATGTTTTTAGAGTTTAATTTTTATTCATAAACAACTGAAAGTGACCAGAAATCTGTCCATGGTGATTTATCCCAGATTTATATCTAATCACCCAAACATGGAACTGACCAAGATGCCACCAAATAGGCAGCACGTTTATTTATTTTTTATTTATTTTCAGCGTAACAGTATTCATTGTTTTTGCACCACATCCAGTGCTCCATGCAATACGTGCCCTCCCCAATACCCACCTGGCTCCCCCAACATCCCACCCCCACCCCTTCAAAACCCCTCAGGTTGTTTTTCAGAGTCCATAGTCTCTCATGGTTCACCTCCCCTTCCAATTTGCCTCAACTCCCTTCTCCTCTCCATCTCCCCATGTCCTCTATGTTATTTGTTATGCTGAGTGAAATAAGTCAAGCAGAGAGAGTCAATTATCATATGGTTTCACTCATTTGTGGAGCATAACAAATAGCACATTTATTTTTTAAGGTTTTCTTTACTTATTTGATAGAGAGAAAGAGAATGAGTGTGGAGGGGTAGGGCAGAGGGAGAAACAGACTCCCCACTGGGCAGGGAGCCTGATGTGGGGCTCAATCCCAGGATCCTGGGATCATGACGGAGCCAAAGGAAGATTCTTAACTGACTGAGCCACCCAGGTGTCCCATAGGCAACATATTTATAAAAAGGGATATAATACATAGTATGGTTTACCTTACATCACATATTTGATGAAGCAAAACTCTCACGAGAGTGAAAAAATCTACAGTTTCTGGCAGGATAAGAGAGGCAAAAGAGTAGATCATATGAAGAAGGAAAAATTGTATCTGAGCAACAGAATGATTCTCTATATGATGCTGTAACGGCACAGAAATTACACAATGACTCTATCAGAGTTCAATGAACACTGTGCAGCCACATGACAGACCCTAACATGGGCAGAAAAATTCATTTAGGAGGTTTGGCCCCCAGGATGGAATGCAGACAGTGGCAAACCCATGTACCTCCTGAACAAATGGGAACACAGCTCAGTGCTGGGCTCGGGGGAATTCCACGAAGCTGAATGACTGTGAACATGATTGGAGCCTGTCCATGGAAAGTCAGAAGAGACTGCATGTGAGCACTGTGCTTTAGTAGATAAGATTGGTTCCCATGGGGAACACGTGGATTATTTTGAGGGAACTGCACTGTGTCCTGGGATTGAACAATCAAGCCAATAGATGGGCACCAGTGGAGTGAGATATCTTACGGTGGGAATGGAAATTCACAGGTATAACCAAGTGAGGAGATGTGAGTGAAGCAGGTGGTCATGGGTTAAAGTTGGAGATGGCAGCTTGGAATCATGTGCAGTTTGATGGAGACAGATAATTGCATGGGGTATCAATCACCATTGTGTGCATGTTCCTATGTTAGTTGACTCTCATATAGGAATTATCGGTCTGTCAGTGAAGGGGAAGTACAATCAGTGATGTTCCACAGCCCTGAGGTGCATTTCCCCCAAATATTTCTTCCTAATACCATTCTCCTGGGAAAAGACAGAGGCTTCTTTGGATGAATATTAATACCTAGGTCAGGAATTACAGGGTAAGAGCTTGGAGTACCTTGTAGTGTCAGAAAGTGAAATTTCTTCAAAACAAACACAAAAACATTAGTGCTCACACTAATAACCCAGCACACACACACACAATGACATGGTGTGAAATGGAGCTCATGAGCCAACTTAAAAAGCTCCCATTGGTCAAAACTGGAAAGATTTGAGCAGCCAAATAAATGTAACAGTATAGTATTATAATTCAAATTCTAAAACAGCTCCCCATGCTCCACATTGTTAACAGTTTGGACAAATGGATAAATGGAAGAAGAAGTGACACGTTCTAGTACAGAGATTTCAATTAACAGGTGTAAACACTTTGCCCAGAGGATGTCAGGCATAATCCCCACTCAGGAAGTGTGCACACAGTCACCAAAAGAGAAAGTGTCATAGTGAGATGAAATTTAAGGAGACATCACAGCTAAATACTGCAAAGAATCCTGAACTGGATCTTAGAACAGCAAAAGGACATTAAGTAAAACTAAGAAAACCATCAAACGCTGGGTCCTGTGCACTGGGGTTATGGTATGTTCCAGGAGATTCTCGTAATATAGCAACATTAACATTAGTATCACTGTCAGGATGTACACTTTTTACCTGTTGTGAACCAACGGTTTACTCCGGGAAACATTAGGCCTTGACCTTGAAGCCAGCCCAAACCAATGTTTATTTGTTTGTTTATTCATTCATTCATTCACTTATCAATTATTAACTGAAATATAATCTCTATAAACACTTAACACTGCAATACTTTGAAATGTTTTCTGAATTGTCCTATTTGGAATATGCACTGAGTGGTTATATCCCTACAGAATTCCCTGTTTATTCTTTTCCCAGAAACAGTCTCTGCAATTTTTTCAAAGCAGCTCCACTGTCCCCTCCTCAGTTGCACCTGACTTGATACACTCCTGGGGCATGCAGCTTTGTCTAGAATGTCCTTTAACTATATATGAACATATTTTCACGTCCCATGGACCAGGGCTCCTCCTAGACTGAGAACTTACAGGGAACCTGCACAAGCATTGGAAACATAGTACAGGTGTCCCCAACTGTTGAAAGTTGTCCTTACACCACTTAGATTTTATGAAACATTTACACTAGGGCTTGCTTTTGCTACTAACAGAAATATGAAGAAAAAAAATGAGTTTCACAAAAAAGTAAGTGCCAACATACCACCCAGCATAAGTTTTGCAGGGAACCTCTACAGAGACTGCACAACTCATACACTGTGAGGGGCGCTTTCCAGATCCTTCCCTGAAAATCACACACAGAGGTTTGGCAACAGCCCACCAGAGCTCTGAACTGTGCATGTCATCACATGTGCTTTATCTACACTTGTTTTGTACATCTGATAGCAAGTGTGTCCTTAGGTATTAGACAAACCTAAGAAAGGTTACCCTTTGAGTATGAAAACATGTGAAAGATTTGCATATAAATTAATGTTAATTGTTTCTTTGCCTTATGCCATCAGGGTTTACTAAAGTTACTTGGGGGATGATATGGTTTCTGGTAGCAGGGGGAGCTTGTACTACGAAATGGACCATAAATGTGTGTATCCACAGGGATGTGATTAGTGGCAGAAACAAGCTGGGCTGTCAGGGCTTTGGAACACAGTGACTGCTGTGCTCCATGACCATCAGGGGGAGATGTAGGACTTCCCTGTTGTCCCTACAAGCTGTTCATTGAGGACCCTTCACTCAAGGGAGCCTGGGCCTGGGGGATTGGACCTAAGCCCCTCCTGGGGTCTCAGCAGCTGTGTCCCCTCTGGCCAGACAGAATCCCCTGAGCAGGGACCGGTGTGTGGACTCAGCACGTTCTTCCTCCCAGGGCTCTTCCCAAGGCTGAAGACAATTTCTATCCTCCTCAGTGTGTGGTGTGAACTGAACTCCAGCTCCAGGGCTGAGAGGGGCTGGGCAGGCATTGGTTGGAGCCCATTTTCATGGACAGCCCCTCCTGTGGCAGAAAGTGGAGGAGCCGAGCCCACTGTGGGGACCAGTGTCTGTGTCACCATGATCTGGATTCTTGTCCTCCTTATGGTCCCCTCCTATTATACAGGTACAGACAGGTGTAAGGGAAACAGGCAGCCCTCAAAGACACTCTTCCTATTGTCAGGATGTTGTTCAATTTCTCCCTGTTTCTTCCCACATTAACCACACTGTCTGTATTTGCAAGTTCCCTGTCCCAGTCTATACTGACCCAACCACCCTCCTTCTCTGCATCTCTAGGAGCAACAGCCAGACTCAACTGCAACTTCAGCAGTGACTTCGGTGTTGGCAGCTACCAAACATCCTGGTACCAGCAGAAGCCAAGGAGCCCTCCTCAGCATCTTCTGAGGTTCTACTCATACTTAAATAATCACCAGGGCTTCAGGTTCCCCAGCCGCTTCTCTGGATCCAAAGATACTTCAGCCAATGCAGGGCTTCTGCTCATGTCTGGGCTGCAGCCTGAAGATGAGGCTGAAGATTACTGTGCTAGAGGTCATGGCAGTGGGAGCACATACACTTACCCATAGTGTCTCAGACAATGAGGAAATGAGACAAAAACCCGTGGGCCACAGGCCTTGCCTCTGAGTCTATTTTATGGAGAAGTTCTTTGGAGGCTCCTGTGGGGAAGAGCCTTCTGTAGAGAGACCTGTCCTTGAGAAGGAAGGAGTGACACCCAGATTATGCTGTTGCCTGAGACAGTGCAGGTATCTCAGGAGCACACATGGGTGAAGGATGGAGACCAAAAGCACATACTCCAGTGTCTTGGGTAATTTAAAAAAAATATATATGCATTGTCTTTAAGTATATGTAAGGGGTTTGGCCACCAGAACCATGATCAAACTAACAACATTTCCATCACCTGCAGAGAAACACCAGATCCACCAGCATTCAGGCCAGTGTTTCCCTGCACTCAGCACTCTGTGGTTCCCAAGTCCCTCCTGCTGGTAGTGAGCTCCCTACCATGCACTTTCACAGTGACCAAATCACAGAACATTGGTAAATGCTCAAATCACTGCCTGAGAAGTGTATGCATTGTTGTGGGGGCATCACCACTATCTGTAAATATGCAGATTGCTTCATGTATGTCCATGTCAGGCTTGTGTGGTGGCCATACTAATATATCTGTAAAGCCCTAATTTTAATGTATAGGATGTTGAAATGAGAATAATTTATTTTTCCATATTGGTCTATCAAATATTTAAGGATTTCAAATTTTTATTTTCCAATGTCTATTATCCTCTTGTTACCTTTTATTCTGTACATTTGTGCATGTTCCCTTTCTGTTTAATGACTTAGCCAGTGTTTGTTTTTTTATGTCATGAAAACAATTTAAGTGTTAACTAGTCCATTTTTCTATTTTTCCTCTCATACATTTTTGCTTTACTGGTGGTGGGGTTGGTGAGCTGTGTCTCCTCTCCCATTTTCTTATTCCCCTGCGCCTGGCAGATAATAAGTGTCTCATTCCTGTGAGCAAGCCCTGTTGTTGGAAGGGTTTTTAATCTCACTTTCTCATCATTTGAGACACTGAGTAATGAAAGCTGCTACCAGTCCAAAGATTTGTAGCAAAAGTCTCACTGCAGGTCTCCCCCCAGAAGAACCTCTGCAGAAGCTTCCTCCATCCAGTGAATGCCATGGTCAGGTTTCAGGTCTCCCCCTCCCCGTCGTGTGTCTTCATGCTCAGGTGACATTCTCCTCTGATGGTGGTTCAGGCTATCTGCTAGCTTCCCATTCTGTGTCCCACAGACTTTTCTGGAAATGCCTTTTCTTTCCACTGAAGCTCCTGACTTGTGTTGTGAACATGGGAGCTAGTCTGTCCGGATCTGGTCATTAATGTTTTATTTATTTAATAATTTATTTTAACACAGATTGTGTGATATTGGTACATAATCTGTCTCATGTGTTAATAAGGTGTGAATCTTGTGTAGTGTCCTCTGTCTTCTTAATGGTGAAGGTGTTTTTAGGATACATAATGGGCATATGAAAATTTCTTGATGAATATCACCTCAGCTACCCAGAATTTTTCATGAAACATTGGCTTAGAAGTTAAAAAATCATAATTGAAGACATACTACATAATCAGGTTTTGATATAATGTTCAGTGTTTCATTAATTGAATATATCACCCAGTGTACATCATATCTTGTGCCATCTTTAATTCACATCACCTAGTTACCCCACCCCCCACCCACTTCCCTTTCTACAGCCCTCAGTTTCCCACAGTCAAAAGTCTCAAAAAAATAAAAAATAAAAATTAAAAAAAAAAGTCTCATATGACTTTTCTCCCTCTCTTATTTCTTCCTTTTCAGTTTTCCCTCCCTTCCCTTATTAACCTCTGCACTATTCCTTATGTTTCACATATGAGTGAAACCATATGATAATTGTGTTTCTTTTACCTTTTTCACTTAGATTAATGCCCTCCAATTCCATCCATGTCCATGTAAATGGTAGATATTCATCCTTTTGATGGCTGAGTAATATTCCATCATGCATACGAAACACATCTTCTTTATCCATTCATCCATTGAAGATAATCTTGGCTCCTTCTACAGTTTGGCTATTGTGGACATTGGATGTCACTACCAGGAAGAACCATACACCAGTCGGAATGGTTAAAATTAATAAGACAGGGAACAAGTGTTGGTGAGGATGTGGAGAAAGGGGAATGCTCTTGCACTGTGGGTGGGAATGCAAGCTAGTTCAGGTACTCTGGAAATCAGAATGGAGGTTCTTCAGGATGTTAAAAGTATATACTTCTAAATAATTTATTTATTTACTTGACAGAGAGAGAGAGAGAGAGAGAGAGAGAACAAGCAGTGGGGTGGTGGCAGGCAAATGAGAGGGAGAAGATGGCTCCATAAGGAGTGGGGAGCCTTATGTGGAGCTCAATCCCAGGACCATGGGATCATGATCTGAGCTGAAGGCAGATGCTTAACCAATTGAGCCATCCAAGCATTCCCCAAATAGATATGTTTTAAATTACTTTATTTAATTTTTTACTTGCATCTAACTGATATAAAGGGTAATGATGATCAGACAAAGATAATTGTTAATGACAATTATTACTTAACAATTCTCTGAAATTTCTTATGAATATATCAATAACTGACTAAAATCAAAGGTAGCAAGTAGGGAAAAAGAAACAATATTTTCTAGTTAAGGGATGACATGTATTATGTACAAGTGTCATGGAGCTACCCTGAGTTGTCTCCTTGATGAGGTACAGGGAGAGGCTACAAAAAGTATTTTCAAACAAAGGAAACTTGATCTGCAACAAATAAGGAAATCAGGGGAAGAATTTTCAAAGCTGTGACTCCCTGAGTGGGGCTTATTGGGTTCCTTTATTCCAGGTTAGGGTGAACATTCACAAAGGGGTGAATTGTCATCCCAGGTGAAGATGGGCATAAGGCTGTGCAGGGGAACTGAGGACATAATCTGCAGTGTGTCCTGTGGTGTGTTCTTAAAGCTTGTGCTCTTCCAGCGTGGAGATTTAAAATTATAAGGACAGAGGTCACTGGAGGAGACTCTATGATCCTTCTGTGCAGGAGGAGTTGGTGGAGGAGCTCAAACCCATCTAGGCTGCCAGGCTTTTCCTGCTGTTGCCTCTGAAATGTAAGGTAAACATTCCTGTGAAGAAGAAGGGTTGTCTGAGTGGGTCTTGTTAGTGACAGTTTTAACCTCATAACCCTGTGGGCATGATTTCTGTCCTACTAAATCATTTCAAGGATGGATGTGCCTTTAGTCAGTCTTAACTTCTGACATAAGACTGGGAATTTTACCACCGAGTTATAGTCTCTAATGTGGTTACACTAACCCTGGTCTGGTAGAGATTACTAGATGTTGCATTCCCTTTTTCCCTTAAAGCCCTTACCAATGGTGGTTGTTGCATTTCTTTGTTCAAACACTTCCTAGAAGGTTCTGAAAAATGTAGTAGTAGTACAAAAATGTAGTAGTAGTACAAAAATGTAGCGCAAGTAGATCCTGCAGGGCACAGGTCATGGAAAAAACACTAGGGCCTAAAATTAGTGCTTTTGGATCAGGAAAGCTGTCTCTCTTTTTTATTTTACAGGGGACCCCAATTTTTCTGGTTATAGAAGTTTCAGGAAATTTAGTTGAAAAATATTGCACCAATAAGATAACTCAATAAAATCTTTAGAAATATATAAAATAGAATATCCATTATTTCATTAATTAAAATAACAATTATTTCCATAAGTTACAATTAACAATTATTCTATTAATATTATCAACAAATAAAAAAGGCTCATGTTACTGGAAAGATCACCAGTTCTGAAGTCACACTGTGCTTTTCTCCATTGGAAAATCAATAGTAAAGTGAAATGTTGGGGGAAAAAATGTGCTTTATTCAGGGAGCAAGAACCGTGTGAAGATGGTGGACAAAAACCTCTAAGACCACCTTCCCTATATACATGATGTTTGAATTTTTTCCAAGGGATGGGGCAGTAAATAGTGGGGGTTCTTTGCAGGAGAATCAGGTGCTCAGGTTATTAGTCCTATGTGGACATGACCCTGAACAGACTTGCTGGCATCCTGGACAGCTGCTTCCAATGTGGTCAGGAAGTTAATTGGTCAATAAATCTCAAGGAAAGTGGGGTAATTCTACTATGGACCGAGGGACTTAGGTCAGCAAACATGGAGTGCATAACCTTGAAACAAGCTCACACTTAATACCATCAGGAGTGCAGTTAACAGTGAGAGGGAACATCCTGTCATGTGTGCAATCTGTATATTAAAGGAAATCATAATTTTTCCTGAAGAATATGAAATCACATCTGAAAACATGGTGAACAACTTATTTTCGTCTTCAATAAGAATATGAACAATATATAGGTCAACAGGTAATAGGTGATCTCATCATGCAACTCATCTTCTAAATTCTGTTTTCAAGTTTGGAGTCTGAATGGAAGACAACTTCTAACTTCAAGGAAATTGAGGGAAATTGACCATATATTACAGAAAAAAGAAAGACATATGCATGTATTTCAGTGAGGGATGTGAGAAATGAAGGATCACAGAATGGCTGAACTAGCGACAAACTAGAGGGGGGGGTCTCAAACTTTTACAGGGGAGCAGTCAGCATGGCCACATGCACCTGCAACCACAGTCAGCTAGGGATTCAAGTGGAGAAACAACATGGCAGATTTGATGGGTGTGTTGGTTTGTGAGCTGAGTGGGAATAACCCTGGTGGAGTCAGAAAGAATGGATTATGATGATGATAATGATGATCAAATATTTTAAGTAAGTGAGGAAGAACAGGGAGTATATGGAAATGAAATAATCAGCAGAGAAAAGGAGAGAGAGGAATGTACTTTATTTCATGTTCACCAATATTCTCATGCCCATCCACACTTGAATAGAAGGAGGTGTTATCTCTCCCACCATGACTCCTGACTTGTCACCTTGTCACCAAAGCAGAAGTAGAAAGAAATCAGTTGTGATAGTAGTTAAACAATTCAAGCAACAGATGACAGGGGGGATCCCTCACCTTCTTAGGTAGGTCTGATTCCCTTCCACTTGCTCTTTTTTTCATTATTATTAACTCTGAGAAACAAACTGAGGGTTTTGGAGGGGAGAGGGGTGAGAGGTTGGGTGAGCCTGGTAGTGGGTATTATGGAGGGCACGTACTACATGGAGCACTGTGTGTGGTACACAAACAATGAATTCTGGAACACTGAAAATAAATTAAAAAATAACAGTTTTTAAAAAAGGAAGTAAACACAGAAGTTTTGTTAGAATTCTTACATCTCAACCATCCACTTCATAGTCAGACTTTTATGATGTACTTAATGAAGAAAGAAAGTGAATTACTAAAAATGAGTTGGTCAGCAATGAGCAAAAAGTTTTACATTTCTATAATAGAAACTACAAAATGATGTTTTCTAAGATAAAAATGGGTAACTCGAAAAAAAATATTTAATTATGTAAAAATAAAATATATAAAAAAACTTATAATGTATTCTTTGCCCCAGAGATACAGGTCTGTGAGTCATCAGGCTTACACATTTCACAGCACTCACCATACCACATACCCTCCCAATGTCCATAACCCAGCCACCCTAACCTTACCCCCCAACCCTCCAACAGCCCTCAGTTTGCTTCATGAGATTAAGAATCTCTTGTGATTTGCCTCCCTCCTGATCCCATCTTGCTTCATTTGTTTCCTCCCTAACCCCCAGGAACCCCCTGCCTCTCAAATCCCTCATATCAGAGAGATCATGCAATAATTGTCTTTCTCTGATTGACTTATTTTGCTTAGCCTAATACCCTCTAGTTCCATCCACATTGTTGTAAATGGCAAGATTTCTTTTCTTTTGATGGCTGCATAGTATTCCATTGTATATAGTATACTACATCTTCTTAATCCATTCATCTGTTGATGGACATCTAGGTTATTTCCATAGTTTGGCTATTGTGGACATTGTTGCTATAAACACTTGGGTGCACATGCCCCTTCAGATCACTACATTTGTATCATTAGGGTAAATACCCAGTAGTGTGATTGCTTTGTCTATTTTCAATGTTTTGAGGAACCACCAAACTGTTTTCTAGAATGGCTTCACCAGCTTACATTCCCACCAGCAGTGTAGGAGGGTTCCCCTTTCTCTGCATCCTGGCTAAAATCTGTTATTTCCTGATTTGTTAGTTTTAGCCATTCTGACTTGTGTGAAGTGGTATCTCATTCTGGTTTTGATTTGTATTTCCCTGATACCAAGTGATGTTGATCACGTTTTCATGTGTATGTTGGCCATTTGGATGTCTTCCTTGCCCTCATGGGGACAGTGTGGTCTCAAGACCTCTAGGGTCACAGAAAGAACAGGGTGTTTGAGTGTGGCAGAGCTCCCATGTATTGGAGCAGGGAGGCCAGCTACAGAGATGGAGCCAGGGAGTGGGCTCTCAGCTTGGGCTTACCACTTGCTTTTTATTGATGTGGTTTCTCCAGTTCTTTTAACTCCACTCATTCTCCACCAGTGACTCCACTTCACTCTTAATGCCCCATCTACCCCATTTGTTGATTTGCTACAAGTATTCATGGATGGCCCTCACTTTCTATGGCCAAGTATGGACCTCAACTTTTCTATCCCCAACTAATTCTGTATATGCTTGACACTTTTTGCTAAAAGAGACTCAAGTCAATAATCTAATATGTTATGAAATCATGATTATATTCTTCTCATCAGCCAAAACTGACTCCCTACATCATGACTCCTACTCTTCTCTCCCTCACCACATGACCTGTAATCAATTTCCTTAACATATTTTAAAGTACACAATATTTTATTACAAGCTAGAGAGGGTATGTTGTATCACAAATCTCTGGAGTTAATTTATTATGCAAAACTGGAACTTTGTACTCACTGAGAAACAATTTTACCATTCTCCTTTCTCCAGTCCTGGAAACCCCTCTCTTCTCTGCTTCAGTGAGTTTTACTATTTAGAATCTTCATATAAGTAGAATCAGGCAGAATTTGCCCTTCAGAGACTGGCATATCCGACTTAGCATATTGTCCTCTAAGCTCATCCACGTTGTCACAAAGGGTGTGATTTCTTTTTTTAAAGGCTGAGTAATTGTATGTACATACATAGAAGGACATGATGGCCTATAGACATGAGTAAAAAAATCAAAGGAATCAGTAGATGGTGGAGTAAATGCAAAAGAGAGGAGACACATGAATATGCTAAGAAAATAAACAAAATGGTTTAGTTGGATGAATTCCTACTAAGAGCTCCCTTGACTAAGAGACAGCGAGCTTATCACTTGTCAAAAGATGTTAATTACAGAGCTAAAAACCAACTCTGTGGTCCATGAAATTCCAGTATCAACTCCTCAACCTCAAATCCCACAAAAGTCCTGGAGGAAGAATGATGACGCTGGAGTAAGAGGAGAGATGGTTCTGTCAGAATGAAGTGGATAAAG
Source organism: Mellivora capensis (assembly GCA_004024625.1). NCBI lineage: Eukaryota > Metazoa > Chordata > Mammalia > Carnivora > Mustelidae > Mellivora > Mellivora capensis. The sequence goes on along the minus strand of PISX010027139.1, from coordinate 9,299 downwards.
GAAGTCAGTACACAACTGAGAACTTACATGCTGCTTAGGACTTCTTCTAATCAAATATCTCATTCATATTCATGATGGCTGAGATAAGTGGAGGGGTACAAGGGTTTCATTCTGTGTGATTTTGTTCAACATCAAGTAAGTCCACAAGACCTATTTAATTGTCTGTTCTTACCATTCACGATGTATGTAAGTCCTACTATTGAGTGAAATTCAAATGTGCCAAAATGTGTGCCCTCACTCTCATCATGGGCTGAAGCCCACCTGCTCTCAAAAGACAGAGAAGCTGGTGTGGAGGTCACAGAAGGAGACATGTGCTCAGAGAGTCTAAGGACAGAGGAGTGATGAGGCCAGTGAGGACAGTGATGAGGGCAGTGAGGACAAGGACAAGGTCTTTTGGTCCCTGTTCAGGTGGGTGTGGTCACAACATGAAAGATATCTCAGTGGGGCTAATATGTTATAGTTTATGCAAAAGAAATTAGGAAGAATGAAGAGTTGTAACCCATTGGTTAAATCTGTAAAATTTCTGTCTGAATGTTATAAGGAGACTGTGCCTGTGGGAAGCAGGTGTTTATTTACTACATTATTTACTAAAGACCTTGTATTCTTTTGTGAATATTCTGCATTATTAATGAAAGATCCAACAAGTGTGTGGACATTTGCTGAGTTCATACAAATGTATATGCAGGGCACTTTGAGCACAGGTGAGTTTCTGCTCTGGTCTGAAGTCCTATCTGCATTAGGACTTTAAAATAATGGACAGGACTGGAAGAGATTATGCTGAGTGAAATAATTAGCAGAGAGAGTCAATTATCGTATAGTTTTGCTTATTTTTAGAGCATACGGTATAACATGGAGTACATGCGGAGCTGGAGAGGAGAAGGGAGTTGAGGGAAATTGGAGGGGGAGATGAACCATGAGAGACTGCGGACTCTGAGGAACTAACTGAGGGTTTTGGAGGGGAAGAGGATGGAAGGATAGGTGAGCCTGATGGTGGGATTGCGGAGGGCATGTGTTGCATGGAGCACTGGGTGCAGTGCATAAACAGTGAATTCTGGAACACTGAAATGAAATTTTTAAAAAAATTAAAAAAATAAATAAGAATAAATAGGAAACAGAAAATAACCAGTAAGAAATAAAGGTAGGGAATTAATGTTATTTTATTTTATTATTTTATCATATTTAAATTGATCATATTTATGAAACTATTATATTATTTGCTTATTTTTAAATGGTAAAACCTGGGACAAAACCCCCACAAGAACTATATGACACAAGTATGCACAAAACACCCACTTCACTTATATAAAACTATATCTATAGAGAAAACTCTCATGTTAATAACACTAATAAAGGTTAAGTCTATAAAAATTACTAATTTTCTTATATTACCAAATCGAACTGAATCTAAAGATGTTATGACTATTTCAAATCTTGTGACTTTTTATCTAATTCTGATCCTTTGAACATATCACTGATCATCTTTGTTTCCTAGATTATGTCAATTCTATACTGATTCCCTTAAGAACCCTTGCAGGACCATCAAACAAGCAAACAAACTCCACTGTCCCCTGGTGTGTGACACCAGGTGTGACACATAGGGGTCCTTCAGGTCTATGTAGACTCTCCTGTGGGAGTCATACCTCAGTTGTTTCTCTAAATGTTAAAAACAAATGTGCAATTTATTCCCCCCAGTATAATGGGGTACATTCAAGAACAGTAGAAAATTGAAATCCATGACAGATAAGGTATGGCAAAACCACAGGCAAGTCCAGAGAACAAAAGATAATGAAGTTGTTTTATTAAGCAAAGGGTTAGCGTGGGAGGGCTGTTAGAGACAAAAAGTCCATGGGAGAAATGGGAATTCTAATTAAATGGCTGAGACTATGGACTCTGAAAAACAACCTGAGGGGTTTTGAAGGGGCAGAGGGGTGGGAGGTTAGGGGAGCCAGGTGGTGGGTATTAAGGAGGGCACATATTGCATGGCGCACTGGGTGTGGTGCAAAAACAATGAATACTGTTACACTGAAAAGAAATTAAAAAAAAAAAGAAAATAGAAGAAAAATAAATAAATGGCTGGTCATTGGTGGAGCGGTGACAATTTCTCATTGGCTGGGCTGTTGTCAGGGCAGGAAGAAGACTTGCTCTTCCAAAGGTAGTAAGGTCATAGTACATAGTACATATTGTACATAGTACTGTAGTGTAGACTTGCAAGGTCTGTTTTCTGTTGGGTCTGCATTTGAGGAGTGGTGGGTACAAGAGCTCCCCCTACTGGTCTCTGAACGCCACTCAAAAGAGATTTTCCTCTTACTAATTCTCAGATAATATATGTACATTTTTACATTTCCATAGACCAGGACTCCTTCTGAGAGTGAGACTCAACAATATAATTTGCAGTTCTGAAGGACCATAGTATCTAGAATTCAGACCCAGTGAGGTGCGGACACTGGCTGAACTCAGAGCTTTGGGCCATGGTGACACATGTGCCCTTTGACCAGCAGGTGGTGATGTGTGATTGCATCATGCTCCATATGCAGCTCAGGAATGAGACCATTCAAAGGAGCCTGGGCCTGGGGGCCTAGTACAGAGCTCCCTGATGGGACTCAGCAGCTGTGTCCCCTCCAGCCTGCCAGAGTCTCCCCAGGGGACCTATCTGTGTTCTCAGCAGGTACTTCCTCCCAAGGCTATCCCCAGGGCTGAAGACAACCTCCATCTTCCTCAGTGTGTGGTGTGAGCTGAACTCCAGCACCTGGGCTGGATGGGACTCATTTACATAGACAATCCCTTCTGGGGCAGAGGCTGGAGGGGAAAATGATGCCTGAGGCAGCCCAGCCCACTGTGGGGACCAGGGTATGTGTCATTATGGTCTGGATCCCTGCCTTCTTCATGCACCTCTCTCACTTCACAGCAGCCCTCAGGGACCAGCCAACATCACCTCTCTGATTCAGAGTCTATCCAATATACCATGACTGTCTCTTTTTGCAAGTTCTGTGTCCCAGTCTGTGCTGACTCAGCTGTCTTCTCTCTCCATCTAGGAGAGAGAAGGAAAAACAGTCAGCCTCACCAGTACCCTGAGCAGTAACCTCAGTGTTGGCAGCTATAACATGTACTGGCATCAGCAATAGCCAGGGAACCCTCCCCTGTATCTGCTGTACTACTACTCGGACTCAAGTAAACACCAGGGCTCTCAGATCCTCAGTCGCTTCTCTGGCCGCAAAGATGTCTCAGCCCATGCAGCTTCTGCTCATCTCTGGTCTGCAGCCTGAAGATGAGGCTGATGATTACTGTGCTACAGCTCCCAGCCATGGGGGCAGCTTTCATTCCACATAGTGTCTCAGATAAGGAGGAAGTGGATCAAAAACCTCTGGATTCTCAGATCTTATATTTGAGCCTCTTTTCAATAAGAAACCTACCTGGAGAGGGACATCTGGGTGGCTCATTCATTAAGCGTCTGCCTTCGGCTCAGGTCATGATTCCAGGATCCTGGTATCAAGTCCCGCATCAGGCTCCCTGCTTGGCGGGGAGGCTGCTTCTCCCACTCCTACTCCCCCTGCTTATATTCCCCCTCTCTCTCTCTGTCAACTAACTAAATAAAATCTTTTAAAAAAAAGAAAAGAAACCTACCTGGAGAGACATAGCAGGGTGGTCTCTTTTGCATGATAATCTATCTTTCAACAGGGAAAGAAGAACAATCATGTAATGCGCATAAAGTGAGATAAAATGGGACATTCCAGGAAAATGCAGACAGATGAGCTATCAGAGCCCAACTGCACATCACCACTCTATCTGAAGAAGATGAAGAGGAATAATTACTGTGTCTACAACTGAACTTACTTCCCATTGAACATTCATCCACAATCTGTTCTATGATCTTATTCCATGAAGTGTGACATTGTGTCACTACGGATGTATCCACAACTGATAAACTGATTATAACTCTGGTCACAGACATGCTCTTCTCTCTCTGAATGAACTACACAAGAACTTGGACCAGATCCTACAGAGTCAAACTGACAGAACCAGACACACCCTCCCTTTTCTTCTTATCTCTACTTCTGCGTCCCTCAGGTTTAGTCTCTTACTCTGGCTATTCAGTCTTAACTCTGTCTCCACATCAGAATTTCAGAGAACACTGGAAATGATCGTGCTCTACTTTCCAGTCTCCAGTGTCCATCTCTAGGCAGGAGAGAGACAGCTGCGTGCTACTAACATTCTCCTCTGCCTCTCATCCCATGCTCCATTTTTGTTCCCAACACTACCAGTCAGTATTTTTTTTTTAATTTTAGAAGTTTCTTTATTTATTTGAGAGAGATTCAGAAAGAGAGAGAGAGTGCACACACAGAGCAGGGACAGGAAGAGAGCATCTCAAGCAGACTCTTCACTCAGTGTGGAGCCCTATTTTGTGCTAGAGCTCAGGACCCTTAGATCATAACCTGAGCCAAAGGCAGATGCTTAATTGCCTGAATGACCCAGGTATCCCTCAGGACCTTGAGATTAGGAGTAGAGTCAAACCAAGTCAGAAGCTCAACCAACTGTGCCCCCAGTCATCCCCAGTCAGTCTCTTTAATATGAAAATAAAGTTATTGCATTTCCTGGAAAGGATGCTTTCATCTACCTTTAGGAATTTGCACATGGGATATCTTGTTGTTTACCCACTTGAGAATTAACTGATGTCTCAACCCATGGGGAGTTTTGGAGGAATGTACAAAGAATCCCTGCATATTTTAAGATATATCATTACTTTTCTTATGCTCCAGATTCTCATTCCTAAGAATTCTCTGGACAGTGAGTCCACCATAGAAACATTTTTCTATGATACATAAAGTTCGGGGCTGTAGTTTTGTTTGTTTGTTTCTGTTTTTCCCAAACAGGCAAAAAACCATCAGTAATATCTTGTTCTCACTCCCTGGTAGACCCCTGGGGACATGGTGGACTGCGAGTCTGTCTGGGATGTGGGGACAGAAAGGAGGCAGCTTCATGCTCCCCACTTGCCCGGTGCTCCCAGACACCTCCAAGAAAACCCCACAGCTGTAGGTCTTGTGTCTGCAGTCCCCCGCCGCCCCCCCCAAAAAAACCATATTTCTTGTCAGTCAACAAGACAAGGACTCCTGATTCAGTGAATTATTAATAGGCTTGCTTTTATATGAGTTCTACTGGCCTAAGTAAATCCTTTTCCACTTAAAAAAATATTTGAGATACTAAATGCAGGATCAGGACCCTGGAGTTTTATAAAGAGAACCACCATAAGGAAATATTCCTTAGGAGGGACAGGGGTCACGTAGCCTCATTTTTGGTCACATGCACACACACACACACACACAGCCCTCTCCTCCCTCTGAGTCAATACTGTGTCTGCAACTGCAATTTCCAGGCTCTCTGGGTCAGCCTGTGTTCACCTAAGCATTCTCAGGGTCATAATCTTCTTACGGTAGAATCCTCCTCAACGGTAGAATCCTCCTGGACACATCATGTGTAACATGGGTCTGATCCTCAGAGAAGCCAGGTTGGGCTCAGAGCCCTGCTTTCCTGGGATGAGGCTGATGCTCAGGGATCCCAGGGGGTGTCTCTTTCCCTATGGGAAGCTCAGTTCCTGACCTTCTCTGGGCTCCAGTCAATGCCTCAGGCTTATTAGTACATTGACTCTGGGACAGAAGACTCAGATCTGCTCCCATGGGGCTCAAGGCCCATGGGGTGGCATGAGGCACACGCTCGCTAAGCTCTCAGGGTTAAACTGTCTCTCTCTCAGTAACCCCAGTGACATCTCCCACCAGGCCGCACTCTGATGGAAAGTTCTCTGTCCCAACCCTGAGGGCTGCAAGGCTTGTAACCTCAGTGACACTGACCTGCTTATCTTGACCTCTCCTCCACTCACATGTAGTAACTTTGACAGTAATATCTGGCTCTAGTTGGCCTTAGGTAGTAAAATTCATTCCTGTCATCATGGGTGGGTGAATGAATAACTGTTTCATCCTGAACATGTTGGACACAGTTGCAGGGACTAGAGCTGTGTCTACCCCAAAGAGTGGTCTGACCCCAAATCCCTTGTCCTGGAAGCTCTGTCTGTGTTTGGTAATTTTGTCAGTAGGATGGTTCTGAGTTCACAGGAACAAGCCCCTCAAGGGTTTCCACTGGGAACCACATTGACCTTTCATACCTGGGAGACCAGGCACAAGGTCAAATAAGTGATTTTAGAAAAAGTATATAAACCCCTATTCTCCTGAGAATAGAAGACATTCCAGTTCCATTAAATCAATCTTATTGAATGGAATTATCTATAAAATAACACATATTCTTTTTAAATAGGAAGTTGGCTCAGTGGTGACTGACACATAAACTGTCACTATGTCCCTGTCAGAACATCTGTAGCTGTCAATCCTTTCTCCTAGAACTGCCTGCTCATCTACCCTTTGTGCTCTGAGATCAGTGTCACACACAGACTCATGTTATTGGGTTCCTGGGAACTCGTGTCTGTGCTGGGAGGAGAGATCCTAGGAGGGAGTCACTGCCCCAGTGTGTGGATAACTGTTGTTTCAACCAGGTGGGAAGAGTGACAGATGACACAGATATTCCATTTGTAGCTCTCTAAGAATGTATGTGATAGCTTATACCCACAACCTGGAGTGAAGAGCTCCCCATCACCTCAGCACTGAGGAAACCTAAGAGGAAGGAGAGCTCTGGAAATTCAAGAGAAGTCACATAAGTGGAAGTCCCAACATCCCTTCCAGAAGAGACCATGTGTACATGGGGACATGTTACAGCTCTATACTGGATCCTGATCTCTAATTTTATTTATTTTTATTTTTTATAAACATATAATGTATTTTTATCCCCAGGGGGACATGCCTGTGAATCGCCAGGTTTACACACTTCACAGCACTAGCCACAGCACATACCCTCCCCAGTGTCCATTACCCCACCCCTCTTTCCCGACCCCCCTCCACCCAGCACCCCTCAGTTTGTTTTGTGAGGTTACCTCACACCAGTCAGAATGGCTAAAATTAACAAGTCAGGAAATGACAGATGCTGGTGAAGATGCAAAGAAAGGGGAATCCTCCTACACTGTTGGTGGGAATGCAAGCTGGTGCAACCATTCTGGAAAACAGTATGGAGGTTCCTCAAAAAGTTGAAAATATAACTACCCTATGACCCAGCAATTGCACTACTAGGTATTTACCCTAAAAATACAAATGTTGTGCTCCGAAGGGGTACGTGCACCTGAATGTTTATAGCAGCAATGTCCACAATAGCCAAACTATGGAAAGAACCTAGATGTCCATCAACAGATGAATGGATAAAGAAGATGTGGTATATATACACAATGGAATACTATGCAGCCATCAAAAGAAATGAAATCTTGCCATTTGCAACAACATGGATGGAACTAGAGGGTATCATGCTTAGTGAAATAAGTCAATTGCAGAAAGACAACTATCATATGATCTCCCTGATATGAGGAAGTGGAGATGCAACATGGGCGGTTGGGGGGGTAGGAAAAGAAGAAAAGAAACAAAATGGGATCAGGAGGGAGACAAACCATGTGACTGGATCCTGATCTCTAAAATGAGTTTCTATTAGGGACTCCATCACACTGCTGACCCAGGAACAGGCAAGAGACCCATGGACAGACTCACTCTGAAGACTCTTAGTTGAGCAGGTAGTTAGTTCTCAAGTATTGAGAAGTGACATATAGGAACACCTGTAATGCAGGGAACAGTAGACAATGTTGTTGGGGGTTGTGGAGATGTGATATGGTGGATGGTGGAAGATGTGGAGATGGTATGATAGACCCTGGTTACCAGTCACACGATAGGGTGTCTGTGTTGGACACAACAGGGTACCCTGGTCCCATTTCTGAGACGTTAGGAGTGCTCAGAGCTGGGACCTGCCACCTTGCCTGCTCTGGAATCACAATTGTGACCTCCCCACCCCTTTTCCCCACGCAGCCAACCCAACCAACCTGATATCCTCAGGGGAGGGACCTGACCCAGGGTCTGTGAGGGCTCAGAGAGCTGTGTTCTAATTTGCATGGACAAGCCATCCCTATTTCAGATGATGAAGAGGGGAAGGGAGAGTAGAAGAGGTCTACCCATCTGTGGAGCCAAGAAGGCAGGATCAGTGATGACTTACACTGTGGCCTGGTCCCCTCACCTCTTCACTTTTCTTGCTCACTGCACAGGTGACTGGATGAGGGGACAGGGGTAGAGATCTTGGGAGGAGATTTGGGGTCTGTTTCCTCCTCTTGTCTTTAGACCCCAGTATCAACCTCTCTGTGTCTATCCCCTTGCAGGGTCCTGGGCTCAGTCTTTGCTGACTCAGCCACCCTGTGTCTGGGGCCCTGGGCCAGGCGGTCACCATCTCCTGCACTGGAAGCAGCTCCAACATTGGGAGTGCTTTTTATGTGCACTGGTACCAAAAACTTCCAGGAATATCCCCCAGAACCATCATCCATGGTGATAGACGACGACCCTCAGGGGTCCCTGATCGATTCTCTGGCTCCAAGTCTGGCAGCTCAGCCACACTGACCATCACTGGGCTCCAGGCTGAGGACGAGGCTGATTACTATTGTCAGTCCTATGACAACAGTGTCAGAGCTCACACAATGTTCCAGTCCTGTGGGGAAGTGAGACAAAACCTGTTGTTCCCCCAGCAATGGGGTTCTCTTTGCAGTTCCCACTCCTTGTTCAAGCCAGCTCCTTCCTTTGTTTGGTCGAAATTATAGCCCAAGACCAACCTCAAGGAACTTTGGTTACAAAATCATCCCCATTCTCATAAATTCAGTCCCTCGCTCCTGTCCTTGACAGGAACACATTGTACCATTTTCTCATATTTTGGAGAATTTCGTGACTGCCAGAGACAGGCTCCCCTGGTAACAGTTTGCTAGTGAATAAAGCAAAGGCAGGAGAAATGTAGCTTAAATTAATTGCCTTACAGCTTGCAGCTCACTCATAGATACCTGACACATGCAGAGAGTGAAATTCCTTAAGGAAATCATGGCTGTCTCAGTGACTTAATTTTTGGGTTTTATTCAAGACTAAAAGTAACTATCTTCACAGCAGCTAGGCCCTCAATTCCTGACAGCCTTGCTTCCAGATTCCTTAGAGACTTAGGCTATCCCTAACTTTCATTAATTAAAAAGTATATAATTAGTCACTCCTCACAGTACCAGTGCAGCTTTCAGTCCATGGGTCCTGTCCCCATGCTATAGCAAAATCATCTTTTGCAACATTAAATATCTCAAGAATTTGAGTTTAATTTTCTTTTAACTTCAATTAATGTTCATGCCAATGTGGTCCATCTTGGGG
>PISX010027138.1:0-23400 GCA_004024625.1 Mellivora capensis | reverse complement strand
GGCTCAGCCCAAATGGGCCCCAAGGTAAGGTTTGTGGAGTATACAAACAAATACAGACAAACAAAAAAGACTGCCCACTGGCGTCTTCTGCCCCCGTAGAGATCCTGACGAGTAGAATTTTGATCTCAGGCTGATTTCATGAGTGATCGGAGTTCCTTGGTAGGTAATCAGCTCACTTTAGGGGACAGGTTGAACCAGATCATCCTCCTAGTTCCCCGCCATCTTGTCTCCTCAAGAGTGACATTATTAAATGAGGTTTCTTACTCTGTAAATGAACTAAACCTTATTTCTGATGGAAATGCAGCAGTTTTAGCTACTACGTTAAGTGGTGAGGTTTTTGGTGTGTGTGTGTGTGTTTGTCTGTGTTCTAAGATACCAAAACTTATCAGGGAGAGCACACAAGGATTAACAAACAAACAAAAAGCAAACAAAACCATGCAATTATTGATCCACATATAGAAGGCAACCTTTTAAAGCTACAAATAGGGGTCCCTGGGTGGCTCATTCAGTTAAGCATCTGCCTTTGTTCAGGTCATGATCCTGGGGTCCTGGGACCGAGCCCCACCCTGGGACCTGCTTTTTTTTAAAAAAAATATTTTTATGTATTCATTTGAGAAAGAGAAAGAGAGAGAGAGAGAGAGAGAGAGTGAGAAAACACAAGTGAGGGAGGGGCAGAAACAGAGGGAGAAGCAGGCTCCTTGCTGAGCAAGGAGTAGATGTGGGACTTGATCCAAGAACTTTGGGATCATGACCTGAGCTGAAGGCAGACACTTAACTGACTGAGCCACCCAGGCATCCCATAGGTCTTTTCTTATAGCACTTAGGAAGAGGGATTCTAGACTCTAGTCATGTCTCATTTGCATACCATTGAACTTACTTTTTACTCTAACTACTGAAATGCAAGCCAGAAATTAGAAAAGCACCACACCTCGATCTCTACTTGATCTCTCCCATTGATTTGCCAACTTTGCCTTCTTTCTTGAGGGTTGCTGAAGGTACAGGGATGGATCGCTGTTGTGGTTTGGACAGTTTAAACCAAGGAAGAAAACAGGATTAAAAAAAAGCAATCTGGAAACTAAAATTTAAAAATAACAGCAGTCTGGGACACCTGGGTGGCTCAGTCCTTAGGTGTCTGCCTTCAGCTCAGGTCATGATCCCAGGGTCCTGGGAACAAGCCCCAAGTCGGGCTCCCTGGCTCAGCAGGAAGTCAGCTCCTCCTTCTCCCTCTGCCTGCTTCACTCTCTGCTTGTGCTCTCTCTCTGTGTCAAATAAATAAATAAAATATTTTTTAAAAATAACAGCAGTCTGTATTAATTTAACAAAAGAATAAACAGATTTATATATTCCAATTTCCCCTGAGAGCAAACTCGATTTACAACACAGAACAATTACTGTAATTCATAAGAGTGACATGAAGCATCAATAAAAGGTCAAATCCAGTTTAACATGGTCTGCCGAAGGCCTTCTAAAGTTATGTAATGCGTTTAAAAACATTTTATAATATTGCATTTTTTTAAAAAGTTTGTTCAGCACAGTAATCCTTAATTATCTGAAAAGCTGACTTATGCACCATGCCTTTCTGCCCAATGATACTGAAATTAATGAGGCCGCAATTTTTATCTTGAGGTGCAAAGGATATGACTTTTAAAGGCAAGACTTGGACTTGCTTATCTCACTTCAGCACTACGGTTGGAAAAAAGCTCTTCATAAGCATGTGCCTTGACGAATGACAGTGAGTTCATGAAATTAATGTTAATGGTTGATACTATGATGCTTCTTATGGTCTCTCTAAATTGTTCAATGAAAATTTGTCTTTAAGTTAGAAAATGAGGGTGAAATCCTAGAAAAAATATATTCAAGTGGAGGAGAAAACAAATTCCATGATCATCCAGTTGGAAAATACAAAGTTAACATTTTTCACGTTTTTAAGGGCACAACCCAATCCGGAAAGAAATAATGTTTTTGTTGTTGTTGTTGTTGTTGTTTTAAAGATTTTATTTCTTTATTTGACAGAGAGAGAGATCACAGTAGACAGAGAGGCAGGCAGAGAGAGAGAGAGAGGGAAGCAGGCTCCCTTGCTGAGCAGAGAGCCCGATGCGGGACTCGATCCCAGAACCCCGAGATCATGACCTGAGCCGAAGGCAGCGGCTTAACCCAATGAGCCACCCAGGGGCCCCAAGAAATAATGTTTTTTAAGACACAATTCTGGGCCATTTTGCACTAGAATCCCTGAGTACATAGCTATTCATCCCACTGAAAAAGAGCATCTTTAATCTTGTCATATACATTGGAAAAATATTTAAGAAAAAGATTGTCATGTTGAAGTGCTTATTATAGAAGAAATCATCTCCAAATTATTAGGCTTACTAAGTAAATTTATCTAGTTACTATAGATATAAGGCCAACATACAAAAATACAGTATATTCACACACATTGTTAACAAACAAGTTAAAAAAATGCAATGAAAAATCAGATACAATTTACAACAGCATCAAAAAAAAAAAAAAGTCAAACACCATGAAGTCAGTCTATCAAATATATGTAATTTTCCCTGCACTGAAAGCTATAAAACCACATTGTCCAATGGAGTGTGGACTAGCCACTATGGAACATTGAAATGTAGCTAGTTCTAATGGAGGGATGTTATAAATGCAAAATACACACAGAATTTTGAAGACTTAGTATGCAAAACATACTATAAAATATCTCTTTAATAATTTTGAATGTTCATTGCATGTTGAAATTTTAATTTGGACATATCAGGTTAAACAAAATATGTTATTAAAATGAATTTCACCTGTTTCTTTTTTCATTTTTTTACATATGGCTACTAAGGAATTAAAATTAGGTATGTGAGTTGCACATATTTCTTCTTGATAGTGGTGTATATAACATTACTGAGATAAATGGAGGCTATACTATGTTCATGGACTGGAAAACATAATTCAGGGCACCTGGGTGGCTCAGTCAGTTAAGGGTCTACCTTCAGCTCAGGTCATGATCCCAGGGTTCTGGTATTGGTCCCCACATTAGGCTCCCTGCTCAGTGGGGAGCCTGCTTCTGCTTCTTCTACCCCCTGCCCTGCTCATGCTCTCTCTTGTTATCTCTCTCTCTCATAAATAAATAAAATCTTTTATAAAAAAGACAAACATAATTTATAAATATGTCAAATATGCCAATTCTCCTGAAATTAACTTAATAATTAGGTGCAATGCAGTAAAAATCCACATTTTTTAAAATTTGTTTAGTTGGGCAGTGTGTATGTGAGTTTAAGCATGAGAAGATCTGGTTTAAATTTTTATGGATGTGTTCACTCTGTCAAAAATGTATCAAATCATACACATGATTTCTGCACTTTCCTGTATTTAATATTTCAACAAAAAGGGAACATGTCCTTTGACACTTCCATTGTCTAGCTACATTTATTTATTTATTTAATATATCTACATTTACAGACATACATATATAGTATCTATGTAAAGAATATCTGCAGAGATATCTAAAAATTGCTAACAGTATTTGACTTTTGTGAAACAATGGAGTAAAAAACCATATTTTTCACTGTATGCCCCTTTGCACTCTTAAAAATTTTATTGTGAGCAAGTATTGTTATATGTATTTTTAGTTTTCACAAAGTACATACACACATGTGACCAAAATGTAGATCAAGAAACAGAAATTACTAGTATCTTAGCATAAGATTACATATATATGTATTTATACATAATTATATATATAATGTATGTGTAGCATATGTAATAATGTATGTGTATTATATATATGGCATGTAAAATTTTACATATACAATATAGTATCATATTAGACATGATAATATATAATACGTATATTTACAATATGTGAATTGTAAATACATTCTTAATCAGCAGAAAATAAAATATCCTCTTGTTTTCGTTGTGTGCCTGTGTGTATGTGTGCATGTGTACGCTGGATCTTGTATTTGCAAAATAGTTTGTAGAAATCATGTGAGACTTAGGAAAATGTCATCCTCTGAAGAACTGAGTCGACTGGCTGACAGGGAGTGCTACCCACCCTGGATTCCTGTTGTCTCATTTCAAGGACCGAGATGCCTTCAAGTTGTGGTGAGGTCGTTGGGAGGTCTTGTCTATTTCTGGCTCAGGCTTCCTCTATGGATAAAGCCAACTGGTATCCAAACCAAATGAAGGTCTTCAGTAATTCCTCTGCCTTCATGGGCCTAGAGGCCCAGTCCCTGTCCCCTGAACCCCATGAAGCTGTCAGAGTCATTACCCAGCAGCTCAGCCTCTCAACTGCCTCCTGGGGAATCAATGAACAGCCTCAGGTGAAAAGTGGCTCCCAATTCCAAGTTCATCATACTCTTAGCCTGGTTCCATAATTCTTCACTCCTTTGTCATCTCTTTGTTGATTTCAAGCAGAATCTCTTCAGTTTAGTCTGTTTTTCTGTCCCCAGAAGGATTGGTTCTAAACCAATCCTGGCAGTAAAAACCTACAACTACTTTTTAATCTTATGGGTTCATCTACTTCTTTGTTTAAAGATTTTATTTATTTATATATTTGAGAGAGAGAGAGAGTAAGAGCATGGGTGTGAGCGGGGTGTGGGGGATGGGAGGGACAGAGGGAGAGGGAGAGAAACAATCTTAAGTTATCTTAAGCCCTGATATGGGCCTTGATCTCAGGACCCTGAGATCATGACCCGAACTGGAACCAAGAGTCAGCCTCTTAACTGACTAAGCCACCCAGGTATCCCTATATCTACCCATTTGAAGGTTCTAGTTTTTTCCCTAAATATTTACTTTTTATATTTCCATGTCCTTTTGTTGTAGATTCTTCAATATGTAACTTCAAACATTCTCTATGAATATCTGTCAATTCTTGTTGCTCTTATACATTGAATATATGAAACGAAGTTTAATGTCTCTGCACCGATGAGTCCTTTCTGATTTCCAGTCATTACCATGATTGCCATAAACCTATCTACATTGCTAACTTCTCCCTCTCTCATCCGTATTATCTATTCAGTCACTAAATTCTTTTATTTCTATTTCATACATAATGATGAGCAGGGTGATATTTTGAGATACTAATCAAGTATTTCCCATGCTTGCTTTCCCCACTATCCAGAAAACATTCAGCACCCTCTGTCTTCATGGGAAGGGCTGATTAGAGCTGATAATAGAATCAGGTGCTTGTCTCTGAAATCACAATATATTCTTGGCCCCTAGCCGAGATAAAGTCTTAATTACATGATTTGGGTTTTTGTGGGTTTTTTTTGCATTTTTTTTGTTTCGTTTTGTTTTTGTTTTTGTTTTTGTTTTTGACAAAGAAGCTTTTGACTGCTAAAAGAATAAGGCCCTGACTGGGATTCTCATAGCATGAAGTTCATACCATTAAGAATAGAGAAGGAGGGGCACCTGGGTGGCTCAGTCAGTGGGTTAAAGCCTCTGCCTTTGGCTCAGGTCATGATCTCAGGGTCCTGGGATCGAGCCCCACATCGGGCTCTCTGCTCAGCGGGGATCCTGCTTCCTCCTCTCTCTCTGCCTGCCTCTCGGCCTACTTGTGATCTCTGTCCAATAAATAAATAAAATCTTAAAAAAAAAGGAAAGAAACAATATTAAGTATCACTTAAAAAAAAAAAAAGAATAGAGAAGGAAAGAAGGCACAATGATCTAATGGTCCCAAGCAAAAGTTGAACCAGATGATGTAAACATATATTCAAGGAATATCTCTAGTGCACAAATTCTTGTCAGGGTGTTGGGGGATGGGGGGCGGTCATCCCTGTCCTGTGTACTCTGCTCCTCCTGCCCTATATTGAGCTTCTGGGTGCTGATGGCAATGGACAGTGGATCTGTGGGATTCACAAAACAGAAAATGGTGGTGTCTGAATTCCTGATGCAGCTCAAGGAGGTCTTCTACGTCGCTGTATCTTCAAGACTGAAAAAGCAATAGTGGGATATAAAATGCTGTAGTTGCTGTGGAAAGCGTTTAGCACTCTTCAAAAATGTAAACATAGAATTACCATATGACTGAGCAATTCTGCTCCTGATGCATGCCCAGGGGGCATGGAAACTGGGGCTCAAACAGATAGGTGTACATGTGTGTCTATAGCCAACAAGCAGAAGTAACCCAAATGCCCATCGAACAAAATACGGTATATCCATACAATCACAAATGATGCATTCGTGAAAAGGCATACCTTGCTGAGACATGCACCAACATGTGAACATAAAACCTACGGAGAGTCAGCAATGACGGACATGAATCCATCACATGGATGATTTCATTTATAGGCAACATGAAGAGTAGGTAAGTTCATAGAGACAGAACAAAGATTGGGGGGACAGGGGGTGGGGGAAGGGTGGAATGAGAAGTGATTGTTTAAGGTAACGGAGTTTCTTTAGGGGGGATGAAAATACCTTGGCACTAGAGAAACATGATGCTTGCATAATCTCATTAACATATTAAATGCCTCTCCTCTGAACTACACACTTCTAAACAGTTACGGTTGAATTTATGTCATGTAAATTTTACCTCACTTACAAAAGAAAAAACCAGGGGCACCATGGTGGCTCAGTCAGTGAAGTGTCTGACTCTGGATTACAGCTCATGTCATGATCTCAGGGTCATGAGATTGAGCCCCTCATCGGGCTCCCTGCTCAGCAGAGTCTGCTTGTCCCTCCCACTATGCTCCATCCCTCTGTTTGTTCTCTCTCTCAAATAAATAAAATCTTTTTTAAAAATGAAATAAACAAACAATGGTCATCAGATATCTCTAAACAGTCTACACCTGAGACATTCCTATAAGACCTTAGAGAACATGAAACATATTGCGTTCCTCAGAACCAGCTGAGAGCAGGCCATTGTGGTCAGGAAGAGGGTGGCCTTCAGGATGGAGTGGGGGGTATGATGTTTCGGTCACAGATGTACGGGATAGGTAGTGACAACCTAAGACTAATGAGGGTGGAAGTCTCAGGTGAGGCCCACAGGGGACTGCTGATGGCTTTGAGCCCCTCTCTTTCCTCATGCCATGAAAATCCTCGGGACTTAGATCACGTTGAGAGGAATCTCAACAGAGCACATGAAATACTGAATCAACCAAAGTTAATTCCTAAGCTGACCTCTGGCAATTCCAGAAGTGAATTAATTTCCTTTGAAATGCCCACCATAGATTGGCAGGCTGGGCTGAGAGTCACATGTCCAGTTGAATTATAGAAAACAAAGTTGTGTTTTCTTGGACACCAAGGTCAGTCTCTATGGAATGTCAATGTGGTATAAATCTTCCAAATGTGTTCACCTTTTAGTATTTCCTTCTTTTTTAAGTTCAATTAGCCAACACATAGTACCTCATTAGTTTCAGATGTAGTCTTCAATAATTTATCAGGTGCGTGTAATACCCAGTGCTCATCACATCACATGTCCTCCTTAATGCCCATCACCCAGTTACCCCATCCCCCTACCCACCTCCCCTTCAGCAACCCTCAGTTTGTCTCCTATAGTTAAGTGTCTCATGGTTTTTCTCCCTCTCTGATGACTTCCCATTCAGTTTTCCCTCCCTTTCCCTATGATCTTCTGTGCTGTTTCTTATATTCCTATGGCACCTGTGAGCCCACATCTCATTGGGCTAATGATAGACAATGTAATTGGGAGCTCCTTTGTCCAGAAAAGAGTGTTTTAACAGATCTTTGTGTTTCGGGGGGTTAAAAAGGAGAAGTTTCCAAGTTTCCAGGAAGAGGTTGAAGAAAGAAAGGACCGTTGAGGTTTTAAGCTTGGGAGGTAGTGGGAAAAGAAGCCCACGATGACTGAGGGCTTTGGTAGGCTTGCAGCCTCGATGGCAGTCCTATAAAAATAGAGGGAGTATACCGCAAGCTGCCATGCCTGTCTCTGGCTGAGGAACATGCTGTGCATAACTCTACAGACCTGCTTTTCTAGGTCATCTTTATGCTGGGTTCAGTGCTCTCCATTAAAGCCATGGCAAGAGACATGCCTTGATTGCTAGCAGGCAGTTGGATGGGGGAACCCACTCAAAGAACATCATGGACTTAGAGTAGATACAGCCCGGCCCTGGGAAAAGAGATGATGAGCCACTTTATACCTGATCTCATTTTCCATCTGTGTTTCTGCCACACACAACTAGTCTCCATACCCAGCCCATGCTGTCCGTCTGCCTTGAATATTCCTTCTTCGAAGTCTGCCATCTTTCATTTATCTCATTTCTACCCATCCTGTAGATCCCAGGTGAGTTGCCGCTACCGCGGAGACGTCTGTACTGATTTCTCAACTCTTGGTTGGATGCCTTCCTAACCTGATAAATCACACATTTACCCCATCCTAGCCCCTGTCACTTTGATCGTAATTCACATGCCATGATCTCACTTCCCCGTGGAGCAAGGCTTGGGAAACTTTTCCTGTAAAAGGCCAGACAGTAAATATTTTAGGCTTCACAGACCACATAGAGTTTTGCATACTTTTTTCGCTTCATCTTTTGTATTTTATTATTCCTAGTTGTTGTAGTTCTTTTTTCAGTCACCTTTTAAAAATGTAAAAAACCTAGTTTTGGTTCACAGGCCAATACAGGCCATTTGGCCCAGCTGGCTACAGTCTGTGGATGCTTGCTGTAGAGGGAAATTTTTTAAGGGCAGAATCATATCTTTGGCTTTGCATTCCCCAGTGCCTCATACAATTCCTGCGTGGGTACTCACAAATGCAGCTGAACTAAATTGAACTCTGTATGTTGAGGCTGACTTACTCTAACTTATTCCTCTTTTTTGACTCTTCCTCACCTTTAATAACCCTGTATGATTTTTGCCACCTTATACATTTTGCTTTGTTCAACTAGCCCCTTCCGGTCCAGTTGCTTCCCTGTCAACACAGTGTGTGTAACAAAGTTACTGAAGGTTCTTCTTTTATTTCTTTTCTTCTTTTTTTCTTATCTTTTCTTTTATTTTCTTTCTTCCTTTCTTTCTTTCTTTCTTTCTTTCTTTTTTTTTTTTAAGGAGAGAGATTACAGAAGCAGGCACATGCTGCCTGTTTTCACCACGGACATGTTCTTGCCCATTGCTGGTGAACAATGAGTGTTGAGAGAGCTTGTTTGCAAAAATTCTCCCAATGTATGTTACAGCCTTGGTTTCAGCCAGGATTCTGGTTCTTAAATACACTGTACATTTCACTTCCTCCTCAGGATTTGGAAGAATATTTGAATGGAGGTTTTTACATGGAGGTCTATGGAGGTTGCCTCGGGAATACAAGATGTCAGGATTCAAGCACGATGATTTTGGAACAAACAGGCTAGGACCATTGCGTCCTAGGACCATTGCGTCACCCGTCATCTTGGGACTCTTTCCAGTCCCTGGAGATGTCACCTGTTACTTCGATATGGTGAGAAGTGGTAAACAGGAATACGGTCCCAAAACTGTGGTTTTGTTTTTAAAGATGTGTATATCTCTGATTCCCGAACAACACATGACCACGCAAGGCCATAAAACCCTTTATACCCCTTTGACAAATATTCTGCATCAGGGAGTGTGACAACGTGAGAAGCAACAACAACAAAATACGCACTTATAAAAGCAGGCTCGGGCTGATGAGAGATTAGTCAGTAGGTGAGACCACAGTTAAGCAGCCAAGAACACTTGTTGCCCTTCTTCGTAGCTGGCTCGAGGCTCCCTCTTTCCAGTCCGTCTGCACTGTTTTTACAGCAGGCTCGCATACTTACAGAGTGAGAGCATGCTGCTTGTTGCTACAAACAGCCCCCGTAAATGTTGGAGCCAAGTGTGTCTAAACATTACAGCATATTAAACACCTTTAAGCATGATCCATAACCTTGTAATTGGTACCAAAATAACAAGATGTGTGTTTTAAATGGGAATTGGACTCTGATTGCTGTTGTCAATCTGTTCCATTAGAATGTAGCTGGGAAAGGGGGCCATGGGAAATTATGGATGTGTCGGAGGCACAGAATCTTGAACTCTCAGACCTTACAGAGCATCTGGGCTAAGGCCCATCTTGGGTTGATGGGGAAACTAAGACCCAGATAAGCCCCATGATCTCATGATCTGCTGCTTCATGTGTCCTGGCTCCTACTTCCATGCCTTCTCCATTCACCGCAGTGCTTTTCTAAAAGAGAAAAGCTTTTTTTGACATAAACATTGCATGGCTTGGAAATGACACAAGTTCAACTTGAACTTGTCTCCACTGGTAGAGAAGGAGGATAGAGTACAAATGACTTTGTTTTTTGTTTTTTTTTTTTCCTGGGCATCACCAAAAACCTTTTTCTTCCCAAATAACTCTTTCGGCTTGGTGCTTGCTGGATATGTAACTTCAGCAAGCGTCTAACCCCTCTCACCCACATTTGGGCAAACACATGCAGACCCCACTCTTTGTACAGTTCCCTCATCTGGAAAAGGAGAACCGGCCCCGGCTAATAGAGCCATGAAGATTACAGGAAATAGTGTTTTGAATTATCACCCTAGTGTTTTCCACATAGCTGACATTTAACCATCGTGGTTAATATCAATGGATGTAATATGTGTTGTGTTATAATATGTAATTGTCATATGTATATTTTAAACCTGCTGCCGATGGGGATAATTGCCCAGTTTCTAGATTCACCACCAAGAGCTCACGCACCAAGATACACACTGAGATCCTTGGCTTATTCTGTCAATCGCCTAATGATTGACAGAAATCAGAACATTTGATGTTTTAATGCTGATGTTCACTGAGAGGAGTAAGGCTCTGATTTACCAGTGTCTCATGAATGAGGATCAGTAATTAGAAGCTTTAAAGGTTTTGTTTTGTGTTGTCTTTTAATCTCCATCCAGGCTGGTGATTGAAAAATGCTTTCAGGACCCTTGCTTTTCCGGCCAGCAAAAACTTAAGAAAACTATTATCATGTGGGGGAACATATAAGAGAAAATGGATGTGTTTCCTTCAGCACCTGTTTTCATTAAGTAAGGGGAAGGAAATGAAAGGATTTTTTAATGCTTATCAAGTAAGTGCCAGAAGCATTACATATGTTATCCCATTTAATCTTCAAACCCAAAGAAGTATATACTGTAGTCTCAGCTTGGGAAATGTTGGAAGACCTTCTCCAAAATTTTTAACTTTAAGGAAATAAGGGACATCTCTTAGCATTCAGCTTTGGTTGAATCAATACAGGATTCAAGTAAAAAGATGAGAAGTCACACGAAAGACTAGTGTTGAGGCCAGTACAATATACAATTGTGTTAACATTATTGACATTCTTATGCAAGATCAGTGTCGTTGGATAGGGGTACAGGACAGCCATGGAAGTCCAGAGAAGAGAGAGACCCAGAGATAAACAGGTGCTGTCAGAAAAAAGGAAAAGCTCAGTCAATGATGATGGGGGAGTCTTGATTCGTTGCCAGGTTTTCTGCTTTATGGGGATGTGCACTTGAGGCTATATTAGCTTGATTCCATTAAACAGCCAACCAACTTCTCTTCTTCTGATTTCATGCTCAACAAACCAACCCCTGGTTGTAATTTGACTTCCCATGTAGATTTGCCTACAGGAAAAGGAAATTGCTGATCATGCAGTTACCAGGACTCTGGCCCGAGTCTTATTTATATTGGGAAATTGATAAAATGGCTTTCTGGTTTTATGTATCAGTTGTGTGATCTGTTAATATTAATAGATCCCCTGATATAGTCACATTTCTGGGTCTATCAGATAGTTCATGCCCAATTGTGAGATCTTGTTGGAATTAAATATTCTACCTGCTCTGTGTAAGAACCACTTTCTGAGACACCCCCCCCCCGCCCTTCCTGCCAACAACAATGATACCTGTTTAGAAAAAATATAAGAATTAACTCTTGAAAGGAGTTGTAGAACAATTCAAAGATGGCAGAATTTGAAAGGGAGAGGAAATGTGAAATAGAAGAAGAAAATTAGGTGAGCTCTATGTTTCAGCACTCTCCCCCGGAAGGCACTTCCCACTTCTCATCTGCACACAGAAAAGACAGAATACAAGGAGAAAGTGGTGGTCTTATTGGTCTGGAAAAGAAAAACAAACAGATAAGAGTTCAGGGTTGCCACAGCTCCCAGAAATGGGGGGTGGTGGGAAAATCCTAAAGACAGGTGACATAGAGCAAGGGCCCCTAAAATTTGCCTTAAAAATTCCCTTCACTGATTCCTAAACTACTCAGTCCAGGAAAGTAATGTCAAGGAACCCATGAGAGAGCATCAGCTGGAAATCTAAATAAGTAACTCAATAGAAATTTTAGGGACTGCCTGGTGCTAAAGAGTTTGGAGTTGAGGTCTTGTCAAGGAGAGGAAATTATAAATACAGTGGGATTTTGAGTAAAAATAGGGAGCGTGTCCTAAGACTAATGACTATGCTGTAAACAGCAGTCAGCAAGCTATGGCCTGTGGGCCAAAGCTGCCCGGGTAAGACCCAAATATTGACAGCCCCATTCATGGATTTATTATTTATGGCTACTTTCACACTACAATTGCAGAAATTAGTAGCAGCAAAGGGACAATTTGGCCTGCAAAGTGTAAAATATTTACTATCTTTCCCTTTACAGAAAAAGTTTGTTGACCCCCTGCTCCAAAAATATGACAAAATTAAAATATATCTTTCTTAACAAAAGACTTAAACAAAATTCTCCCAAGTCAAGTTGAAATGCTGGGTTTTTAATCTCCTGCAGAAACAAACAAACAAATAAAAAATAGACAGAAAAAACCTAAAGAGTATTTACAGGAAAATAACACAATCCAGAATCTTTATAACGTATTATACTCAATATCTATTAAGAAAAAATAATTTTGGAACACTGAAAAAATAAAAATTAAATTGAAAAAAAAAGAAAAAATAAATTACCAGACACGCAAAAAGTTAGGGAAATGTGATCCTTAATAAAAGGGGGGAAAAGGTTAATAGAAAACTTTATAGATGTTTGAGTTATTAGAATGTGCATAAAAGGACTTAGAGTTGTTATTAAAATATGCAAAGAAATAATGGGAAAATATGGATAGAATGAATTAATATGTGTGGAATTTCATCAGAGAAATGAAAACCTTGAAAAGGGGTCAAATTGGAATTTGAGAACTGGAAAAAAATATATTAGGACTTCCGGCTCCAGCTCTGACATGTAAAGAGCTTGAAAGTCACCACTTCTATTCTTGTAACAAGATAGGGCTGGATGAATTAAAAATCAGCGATTCTTCTTGGATCTGTTAGAGAACTGAGGCTGCAGCATCCGAAAATCTAGAGTGTGAGCATCATGAAGAGAGACACAGCTGAGCTCTGCTTACCTGGAGCAGAAGCTGTGACCACCATAAACCCACTCAGCTACAGGCTAAGTGTGGACTAGTCTGAGAGAAACACCTAGAGACCATGGTCTAAGAGGTGGCCCCATGCATACATGGGCTTATACTCAAGGAATCCCACCAGGTTCTCACCATTAAGAACTAAGAAAGATCCATTCATGGCTTTGCTAGAGAGGGAAAGAGTAATCACAAGAAATACATTCTATATAACAAATGCCTTTTCCAAAAGAGAAGGCTTGTCAGAGCCATACCCCAGGTGGGGGAAGGGCATTTTTCTCTCTCTAACCCATTCTAGGCTGCCCGTCTCATCTGTGGGAGGAAAAACAAAACAAAACAAAAAAAAACAGAAAACAAAGTCAACAAGGATCAGTGCTTCAAGTTAATAGGCTGGGAATACCGTAACCAGGGAAGCTGGTAGGGAACAGGGGAGAAATGCCGTAACGCTGAAGAAGACATGGGCCCCAAGACACAGGCCCACTAAAATACAGAGATTTAATAATATTATAGAACACCCTCTTTCTTCCACACATTACCAGCATCAGCAGGGTGCCAGTATGATGACTGGATTATAACTGAAAGTCTTCTCTCTAACGATAAATACTTGGAAAAGCCCAAAGTCAAGAGGAAAGACAAAACGACACTAGAGGAACTTGAAAACTCCTGCATTCCTAGTTGCAAGAAATATTAAAAACCCAGTCTAACTCCCAACCAAGTTACCATAAATCCTCACAATAAATTCCTAATTACCTAAGCCCTATTATCCAATACAACACATCTGGCTAGCAATAATAAGCTACAAGACACCCAAAAAATAAGAAAAGAAAACAAAAGAAAACAAAACAAAACAAAAAAACCCCACAGCCTGGAAAGACAAAGTGATGATTCGAATCAAACTCAGAAATAACATAGATGTTGAAATTATCAGACAGGCAATTTAAATAACTATGGTTAATACATTAAGGGATCTAATGAAAAAAGCAGACAACATGAAAGAAAAGATGGGTAACCTAAGCAGAGAGAAACTCTAAGGAAAAGTCAAAAGTGAACACCAGGAAATCAATAACACTGTAACAGACCTGAAAAATGCCTCTAATGGCCTCATTAGTAAATTCATCACAGCCAAGGGAAGAATAGGTGAGTTTCAAAATAGGTCAATACAAACTTCCAAAACTAAAAAGCATAAAACATCCAAGAACAGTGGGATAATTTCAAAACACCTAAAATTTATGTCACTTGAGCATAAGAGCCGAAGAAACATTTGAAGTAATCATTGCTGAGAACCTTCCAGAATTAATGGCAAACACCAAACCACAGATCCCTGAAGTTCAGAGAACACCAACAAGGATAAATGCCAAAAAGAACGCAGCGAGGCATATTATATTCAAACTGCATAAAAAATCAAAGACATAAATCTTGGAAAAGGATCAAGGCTAAGACGTACAGAGAACTTCTCTTTAGAAATCACACAAGCAAGAAGAAAGTAGAATGAAGTATTTAAAGTATTGAGAGGAAAAATCCACAAACTTAGAATTAAATATACAGCAAAATTATCCTTCAAAAGTGAAGGAGAAATAAAGACTCTGTCAGGGAAACAAACAAACAAAAAACAACAGAATTAATGAAAAATTAATACCTTCTCTGCAAAAAACGCTAAAAGAAGGTGTTTTTGTTTGTTTGTTTATTGCTTTTGTTTAAGATAGAAGGAAAATTATCTAGATCAGAAATATGGGTCTCCGTAAAGGTAAGAACAATACTGAAGAAGGAATCAATGGAGATAAAATGAACTCTTGCATTTATCTTCTTTTTAAATTTTTAATTTAATTTTTTTTTTTTTTTTAAGAAAAAGAACATGTGGAAGTTGGGGGAGGAGACAGAGAAAGATTGAGAGAGAGAAAGAATCTTAAACGGCTCCATGTTCAGCACAGAGCCTGACATGGGTCTCGATCTCATGACCTTGAAATCATGACCTGAGCTAAAACCAGCAACTGGATGCTTAACTGACTAAGCCACCAAGGCATGCCTTTCATTTATTTCATTTCATTTCATTCATTTCATTTCATTTTATTTCACTTTATTTTATTTTTGAGAGCAGCGAGAGAGCGTAAGCAGGGAGGGGCAGAGGGAGAGAGAAAGAATCTTAAGCAGACTCTGGGCTGTGCATGGAGCCCAAAGCAGGGCTCAATCTCATGACCCTGAGATCATGACTTGAGCTGAAATCGAGAGTCGGATGCTTAATAGACTGAGCCACCCAGGTGCCCCCAAATCTTGCATTTTTCTCATATCTAGTTGACTTAAGGACTTAAGGATAAGTGACTGAAGCAACAAAGTTACAATATAGTAGATCTTTATAGTGTATGGATAAGTAAATTAATTATAGCAATGTCACAAGAGGTGAGATGAAAGAATTGGGGATACTCTGTTAGGTTTTGCCTGAACTACATGCAGAACAGAATAGTATTATTTAAAAGTGGGCTTACTTTAGTTAAAAATGTATATTGGCTAAAAGGTACAAACTTCTAGTCATAAAAGAAATAAATCATTGGGATATAATGTATAGCATAGGGAATGTAGTCAAAAATACTATAATAGCATTGCACAGTGACAGAATTATTGTGGGGATCATTTCATAACGTATAAAAATATCAAATTACTGTGATGTACACATAAAAGTAATAGGATCCTATGTGTCAATTGTATTTCAATGAAAAAAGTATGTTGTAAACTCTAGGTCAACTACAAAAAGGCTCTTTAAAAAAGTATAACTTGGGCGCCTGGGTGGATCAGTGGGCTAAAGCCTCTGCCTTTGGCTCAGGTCATGATCTCAGGGTCCTGGGATCGAGCCCCGCAGGGGCCTGTTTCTCCCTCTCTCTCTCTGTCTGCCTCGCTGCCTACTTGTGATCTCTGACTGTCAAATAAATAAATAAAATCTTTTTTAAAAAAAAAGTATAACTTATATACTAAGAGAGGAGATAAAATGGAATCATATAAAATCCTCAATTAAAACCAAAGAAAGCAAACGACATGGGAAAAGGAAATAAAAGGACAAAGTCAACAAATAGAAAACAGTTACAAACATGGTATATATGAATCCAACTATATCAATAGTTACTTCAAATGGGAATTAAAATTACTTTAAACATGCATAGCCTAAATAAATAGTAACTGTCAGAATGGATAAAAAAAAGTAGATAAAACCCAACTATATATTGCCTATAAGAAACTCACTTTAAATATAAACACATAGATAGGTTAAAAGTAAAGAAATGGAGAAAGATAAATCATTTTAACACTAACCAAAAGAAAGTTGGAGTCATTATATTTATTTCAGACAAACCAGACTTCAGAAAAAAGAAGGTTATCAGGGATAAATAGTGTTTCACGATAATAAAGCATTTCATTTTCCCAAAGGCATAATAATCCTTTAATGTATATGAGCATCAAAATAAGTTAGACAAAAATTGATAAAATTAAAAGAAGAAGTAACTATTGGAGCTGAAAATGTTAACAATTTTGGTCGGCAATTGACAAATAAAGCAGGCAGAACATTAGTAAGGATATAGTTGATCTGAACAATGCTATTTTGATCTAATTGACATTTGTAGAATACTCCATCCCACATCACATTCTTCTCAAGCTCACATAGGACATTTACCAATGCAGACAACATTCTGAGACATAAGACATATCTTAAGGAAATTTAAAAAAAAAAAGAAAAAGCAATAAAGCAATTATGTTCTAATACTACATTGCAATTAAGCCAGATATCAATAACAGAATGATAGCTAGGAAGTCCCCAAGTATGTAGAAATTAAACAACGCACTTCTAAATAACCCTGGGTCAAAGTACAAGTCTCAAGAGAAAACTTTAAAACTGTATTTTGAGGTAAATTAACATGAAAATATACTTACAAAATTAGTGAAATACAGCAAAAGCTTAGAGAAAATTTTATAGCATTAAATGCATATATTAGAAATGTATTAAGATCTAAAATTCATAATCTAAATTACCACTTTAGTATACTAGAGAAGTAGAGAAATTTAAGCCTAAAACTAGCAGAAGAAAGAAATAATAAAAATTAGGCCAGAAATCAATGAAATTGAAAACAGGAAACAATATAGACAACCAACAAGCTGCAAAGCTGGCTCTTTGAAAAGATCAATAAAATTGATAAACCTCGGGGCACCATGGCTCAGTCAGTTAAACATCTGCCTTCAGCTCAGGTCGTGATCCTGGAGTCTTGAGATGGAGCCCTACGTCGGGCTCCCCACTCAGTGGGGAGTCTGCTTCTCTGTTTCACTCTGCTCCTCCACCAATCATGCTTGCTCTCTCACTCTGTCTCAAATAAATATTTTTTAGAAATTTAGATTATCTTTTTAAAAAATTGATAAATCGGGGCACCTGGGTGGCTCAGTGGGTTGAGCAGCTCTGCCTTCAGCTCGGGTAGTGTTCTTGGGGTCCTGAGATCCGGTCCCATGTCAGGCTCTCTGCTCGGTGGGGAGCCTGCTTCCCCCTCTCTCTCTCTGCATGCTGCTCTGCCTACTTGTGATCTCTGTCTTTCAAATAAATAAATAAAATCTTTTAAAAAAATTGATAAACCTCTTTCCAGACTAACCAAGAGAAAAAAAGATATGAATAATCAGTATTATAAATTCAAAGATAAGGCCACCCTACTGATACCATGGACATTGAAAGGAGAATGAAGTAATACTAAGAACAATTCTTGGTCACAAATCTGAAAACATACCAATTTCTCAAAATACAAAACTAGGGGCAGCTGGGTGGCTCAGTCGTGAAGCCTCTGCCTTCAGCTCAGGTCATGATATCAAGATCCTGGATCAAGCCCTACATCTGGCTCTCTGCTCAGTGGGAAGCCTGCTTCCCCCTCTCTCTCTCTCTCTGCCTGCCTCTCTGCCTACTTGTGATCTCTCTCTCTGTGTCAAATAAATAAATAAATAAATAAATCTTTAAAAAAAATTCTTGGGGAGCCTGGGTGGCTTAGTCGGTTAAGTGTCTGCCTCTGGGTCCTGATCCCAGGGTCCTAGGATAGAGCCCCACATCAGGCTCCCTGCTGGGTGGGAGGCCTGCTTCTCCCTCTCCTACTCTCCCTACTTGTGTTCCCTCTCTCACTGTGTCTCTCTCTGTCAAATAAATAAAATCTTAAAAAAAAAATACCCAAACTACCCAGCTTAGGCACAGAGAAATAAATAGCCAGAATAGACTTATATATATTACAGAGCTTGAGCAAATAATTGATAATCTTTCAAGTACGAAAACACAAAATTGATGTTTCATCTTGACCCAAACTCAAAGAAAAGAAATATCAATTCTCTATCAACTCTTCCAAAAAACAGAAGCAGAAAGATTATGTTCTAACTCATTCTTTGAGGCCAGCATTAGGCTAATACCAAAACTAGAAAAAGTTATTACAAAAGAAAAAAGAAAGAAAAAGGAAAACTACACATCAAACTCTTTTGACTATAAATGGAAAAATCTTCAAGAAAATATTAGCAAATCAAATCCAACTATGTATAAAATACTATGTATAAAATAAAATGTGTAAAACCATACACAATAACTAAGTGGGATTTGTTCCAAGTGCACGAGGCTGGTTCACTATTCATTTTAATATAAACTGCCATATTGACAGGCTATGAAAGAAAAAAGTGATTACATTACTTGACATAGAAAAAAGTGATAAAATTGAAGACCTGTTTGTGATAACAACCCTACAAACTAATAGAGGAAAATGTCCTCAATTTTATAAAAGGAAAAAAAATCTATAAAACCCGACAGCTGACATCATAATTCATGGATGTTTACCCGGTAAAATTGGGAATAAGGCAAGGATGCCCTCTCTCACTACTTCTATTCAAGATTGTACTGGAATTCTTAGTGCAATAAGACAAGAAAAAGAAACCAAAGCTATACAAATCAGAAAGGAAGGAAACCGCTTTTATTCACAGTTAGCATGATAGTCTGTGTTGAAAATCCCCCCAAAAATCTGTAAATAAAAGTCATGGAATGAAGAAGTGATTATGGCTCAGGGACAGAATACAAGGTTCCTTTACTGTTGGTTCTTATTATTCATGGTCACTATCTTGTATAAAGTCATAATGAGCCCCAAGTGGGTAAATTCTGAGCAGTTAAGTTCCCACAAGCCTCTGCTCACATTTTGCCAACTGATCAATACATCACCTTGTTTTATGTGTGTTTCTGTGTAAAGACACCCAAATCCTTCTATATAAAGTTACCAGTGTTTAATTATACTCAGCATGTCTTTATAGCAAAACACTTGCTGATGAGGGTTTGACATTTTCCTGACCTTGGGCAATGTGATCATAAACTTCCTTGGCTTTTAGCCTCATAAAAATGCTGTTCACTACAATTTTTTTAACTAGTCATCATCTCATGAATCCAGAAATTTAGCTGCCTTTCCGTCTTTTCCACAGCTTCATCACACACTGTAGATGTTCCTTTGGCACTTTCTGCAAGAACCTCAAATACAGAATAGGTGAGTGTCCTCTTCCATTTATTAGACATACCATATTGCTGTTTGACACTGAACTTAAAGCCAACAGCAATATAACTCATGCCTGAA
The DNA here is from genome assembly GCA_004024625.1 of Mellivora capensis. NCBI lineage: Eukaryota > Metazoa > Chordata > Mammalia > Carnivora > Mustelidae > Mellivora > Mellivora capensis. The sequence continues at coordinate 3,515 of PISX010027138.1, read as the reverse complement.
TGAATCCTATCTAAGATACTATGAACACTGGACGACACTTCAGTTCTACACTTAGGTGTCATTTTCTTTTTTTTTTTTTAATTTTTTTAATTTATTTATTTGTCAGAGAGAGAGAGGCAGAGAGAGCGAGCAAGCACAGGCAGAGTGGCAGGCAGAGGCAGAGGGAGAAGCAGGCTTCCTGCTGAGCAAGGATCCCGATGTGGGACTCGATCCCAGGACGCTGGGATCATGACCCGAGCCGAAGGCAGCCGCTTAACCAACTGAGCCACCCAGGCGTCCCTAGGTGTCATTTTCAACAGTGAAATCACCAATAAAAAGAACAAAAATGCAAAAGAAAAATAGCAAATAGACTGCAAAAAACACACTTTTTTATAAGGTGGGAATTTAAATAGGAATGCTGGGAGTTACCACGTTTCACCTCAGCTGGAAATGTGTGAATTATGTAACTCGTTTTTTTTTTTCCTGCTCTCCATGTGTGCATGAATGGCTGTCAGAGCACTGAGAGTATCAATTTGGGGTTTACCAACAAATTTTAGTGAGTAGACAAATTTGCAAATATGGAATCTGAGAATAATAAGGGTCAACTGTATAAAAGCCAATTCCTTTCCTAGAGTCTAGCAATAAACAATTGTAATTTGAAGGTAAAAATAAAGTACAATTGATGAAAACAGCCTCCTCTCCCTATGCAATACTTAGCGATAAATTTAACAAAATATGTATTGGACCTGTATGCAAAAACTACGAGACACTACAAAAGAGACATCAAAGGTCTAAATAAATGGACAGATAGTCTGTGTTCATTGATTGGACAGTCAACATTTTTAAGGTATCAATTCTTCCCAACTTGATCTAGAGGTACAACGTAATTCCAGTAACACTAATTGCAAGAACACTATTGTAGTTTCATTAACAGCAAAAGGAAAGGGCAATGCAAGATGTAATGGGGGCTGTTTTATAGTGATAAGAAGGATAATTCAGGAGGACATAGCAAACAAATTTGTGTGTTCTGGCTAATGTACTTTCTTTTAAAAAATGTTTTATTTATTTATTTATTTAAGAGAGAGAGCGCATGTATGCACATGAGTGGGGGGAGGAGCAGACGGAAGGTATCTCAAGAAGACTCCCGACTGAGCATGAAGCCCGAGGACCCAGAGCTGGATATCACAATCCTAAGATCATGATCTGAGCCAAAGTCAAGAGTCAGACGATCAGTCACCTGGGACACCCTAGACACCGTAGCTAATATATTTTCAAAATATATGAACCCCCCAAATGGTAAATATACCATTTGGTATAGTTATATATTTAAATATATATAAATTATAAATATAATTATATATATATAATGTGTTATATATATATATATAAATATACCAAAATGATATAACAGAAAAGATTAACAAATAAATCCATAGTTATAATAGGAGGTTTTGACATTTTTCTCGCAGTAATAGAAGGGTAGCACTACAGAAGAGCTGAACAGCACTATTAATAACCGTAGCCTTAATGATATTTGTGGACTGCCATTCCCCATACTTCCAGTACACAGAGTCTTTTCAATTGTTCTTAGGACCGACAACAAATAAAGTCCCAACTCATTTAAAAGTATTGAAATCCTACTGAGTATGTTCTTAGAACACAATAGAATTAAAATTTTGAAAAACAGAAACAAAATTTAACTGTAAATTAAACCCCGAAAAAGTACATATAGCTAACAGATGAAAGAAGGAATCAAAAGAGAAATTAGGAAATATTTTGAGGTGGGGCACCTGGGCGGCTCACTCATTAAGCATCCAATTCTTGATTTTGACTCAGGTCATGATCTCAGGGTCATGGGATCAAGCCCTGCTTGGGGCTTCATGTTGACCATGGAGTCTTCTTGTTCCTCTCCTTCCCCGTGCTTGCGCTCACATGCTTTCTCTAAAATAAATAAAATCTTTTAAAAAAAGAAAATATTTTGAACTAATGATGAAGAGAGCACAAAAATTAAAATTTGTGTAATGAGGATGAAGCAGTACCTAGCAGTAAACTTACAAGTTTAAAAGCATATATAACAAAAGGGGAAAAAAAGAATAAATGATCAAGGTTACTAACTCAATTAACTAAAAAAAAAGAACAAATTAAAGAAAATAGACATTTTATTTTTTCTTTAAAGATTTTATTTATTTGACAGACAGAGATCACAAGTAGGCAGAGAGGCAGGCAGAGAGGGAGAGAGGAGGAAGCAGGCTCCCCGCTGAGCAGAGAGCCCGATGTGGGGCTCGATCCCAGGACCCTGAGATCATGACCTGAGACGAAGGCAGAGGCTTAACCCACTGAGCCACCCAGGTGCCCCAAAAATAGATATTTTAAAATGAAGAACTAAGATAAGTGAAAAAGGGAGACAAACAATAAAAAATTGATAAAGCTAAAAAAATCTGTTCTTTAAAAAGTTTAATAAAATTTATAAGACCCTAGAAAGACTGATCAAGAATTAAAAAAAGAAAACCATAACTATCCACTATCGAGAATGGAAAATGAGGAGTTTCAAAGATTCTAAAGGGTTGAAAGATTGTAAGAGATTATTATGAGCAACATTATGCCCCAAATATTGATAACTTGGAGGAAATTAACAAATCGCTTGACAAACACAGGTTTTTGAAACGGATACAAGAATAAGTAGAAAATCTGAACATTCTTGTGTCTTTTAAATAAATTTAACCAAATTAAAATCTTTTCCACAAAGAACACTAGGTTCAGATGGCATCATTGTAAAGTCTTTCTTAAGGAATGAAAAATTCCTTTATTATATAAACTCTTCCAGGCAATAAGAGGAGAACAGAACACGACCTATTTGTTAATTGTGACAGGATAATCCTGAACCAATACAAGAGAAAGAAACAATACAGAAAAAGAACATTACAGGATAGTATTTTTCATGAACATAGAGTAATTCTTAACTATAAAGCAGCAAGTAGAATTTAGCAATATGGAAGTTGGACAATAAGACTACAGAAAATAGATCCAAAAAGCTTCGAGAACTCCAAGGCAAGACAAACTTCACACCTATGCACTTTATAGTCATACTGTGGATAAACAAAGATAAAAAGACTAACTTAAAGGTAACCAGAATAAGAAAAGAAACCTAGTGTACAGGGTACAATGGACAATGATAAGAATTTTATCAGAGAACATAGAGGCCAGAATACAATAGAATAACATCTTTAAAGTCTGAAGACATTAAGTCTACTGTCATAACTATCAAAAATACTTTCCAAAAATAAATAGGAGGGTAAAGACATTTTCAAATATACAAAAACTGAAATAATTAATCTCCAGCAAAACTGCCCTGTAAGAAAAGCTGAAAGATCAGGGCGCCTGGGTGGTTCAGCGGGTTAAAGCCTCTGCCTTCAGCTCAAGTCATGATCCCAGGGTCCTGGGATCGAGCCCCGCATTGGGATCTCTGCTCAGCAGGGAGCCTGCTTCCCTTCCTCTCTCTGCCTGCCTCTCTGCCTACTTGTGATCTCTCTCTCTCT
>PISX010027137.1:0-23398 GCA_004024625.1 Mellivora capensis | reverse complement strand
CACCAGAGCTTATATTCTTTTTTTTTTTTTTTTAGATTTTATTTATTTATTTGACATAGAAGTCATAAGTAGGCAGAAAGGCAGACAGAGGTGTAGGGGGAAGCAGGCTCCCTGAGGAGCAGAGAGCCCGATGTGGGGCTCGATCCCAGGACCCTGAGATCATGACCTGAGCCGAAGGCAGACGCTTGACCCACTGAGCCACCCAGGTGCCCCCAGAGCTTACATTCTTATCCACGCTTAGCTCCTGGAGTCTAACCTCCTCATCCACTGATTGGGGGTGACAATAGCCACCCCACCCCTCAAACTCTGAAGAGGAACCGAGACAGGTAGGGAAAGCCACCAGCACAGAGTCCGGCATGATGGCAGTAATGGTGATGACCACTGACACTCGCAGAGACATGGGCCTAAAATGATGTTGCCATTCCTGGTTGTTCCAGAATAACTGAATGCATAAAATCCACAAAAAGAAGCCTTTCCTTCCAGTTCATCTCACAAATCTCCAAGAGGACAGATCATCTGTGCTCTCTGTGTGAAAGCTTATTTTCAAAATCAAGATCATGCCATATCCCACCACATAAAGACATAAAGAAAAGTATTTAAAAGAATCTGACAAATAAAACTGTAGAAAAGTGGCAAGGGTGGGGGGAGGGTAAAGGCTCACATCACCCACTGCAGTAAGTCTAGCCTTCAACTTCATTTTCCAGACTTCTTGAAATATCAGTGATGGCAGCATAAAAGACCAATTAATCATGTTGTTTGTTCTCTGTGTGTGAGTCACTGTTGCCATCTACAGTTAAAGATGGGGCCATGCAGCGCTGCCAAAGAGCTCATTCTAGAAGCACCTAGAGATGGTGATGCTCAGAAAACACGCTTGCTCAGTGAGTCCAGAAAAGAAAGATGCTACCTGCAGGAGAAGCTCTTTCTCAACCACCTCTTCCGTCTTGCTGATGAGACGTTTTTGCAGGGTGTGGATCTTCTGTATCAGCTCAAAGGTACTGGGGTCACTGGCCTGTTCAAAGGGAACAAAATAAAGCAGCTGAGATATCATCAGTTCAAAGCACCAAAGTCTCTATGTAAAATAATTCTTTTCTTATTAAAATGTATCACAAACCTACAGACTCCACACAAACAGAATTAAAACCAAAATAAAAATAAAAGAGCATAACAGATTGCGATGGCCATCAAAAAAAGGCTGAAGTTTGGCTAATGTCTTATCTGTTGGCTCTAGTTAGCCAATAAATGGAAAATGAATGTGTGTATTCTGCCGGGGGGAGCAAGGATAATACTAATAATAACAATCATGATGGCTACTATGCATTATACCTGATTCTTTGCCACCGTCCCGACACCTTGCTAAGTGCTTTTCATACAATATCAAGTTTTAGGCCCACAACAGTCCTAAGAGACCTCACCGGTCTTCCCCTCTTACAGAGAAGGCAACTGAGGCTCTAAGGAATAAGTCATCCACCCGCACTGGTAAGAGTCAGAGCTGGATTCGGCCCAGATATGCCTGGCTCTCAAGCCTGCTGTTCTTCATTACTATGCTCTGAGGCTTTTCCTCCTATGCCCTCTGTTTCCAAATGAATGAGACAGGCTTCCCTAATTTATTCAAACTCAGGACTCTCCTTTGGTAATTGCCAACAAGAAGATTCATTATAGCCTATGATGGGGAAGGTTTCTAGGATGTGGACTTCTGCTAATAATTGGCAGCAAAACACGACCATGGCATTTAGCTCTCAAATGGGGTTATCAATCCGTTAAGCTTTGAGGCAACTTCAATAACTATCTGTGTACAATTCAAACAAACGCTAGTTATAAATTGATAATCTGTCCTCTCGACTTTGAGCCAAAGTTCTGCTTTCAACTGTTCTGACATTTTGAATAAATCTAGCAGCTAAATATTTTCATCTGCTTCCACAATATTTTCTAATTTTTTAAATAGAAATTGACACAGAATTGGAAACTTTAAAGATCTGCTTGAAAACACATGGAATAAACTAACGCGACAGTAAATGAATTTTAAGTCTTCGGCTCTACTTTCCCAGACACATCCATATTATTGTTGGTTTAGTAAATGACACCACTCTTGGCATTTAAAGAGGAATAAATTAGGGTCAAAACCACGGGGAGAAAACATTCCAATGACTTTGACTTTGCTTAAGAAATACTAAGCAGTGCCAACTGACATCCACATGCTGGGACTAGATCTGGCATACATTCATCTGGCAAGAATGGACGTTGTTAAAATGCAGGCCTCATGTTTACATAGCAATTTGTAATGCATTATCCTTAATGCTTTCTTCATTAAAAGGAAAAAGTAGAAATGAAAACCAAAAACTGACTTGGCTGATGGCTCCTTCTTATGTCCTATACTTTCACCCTCCCCAAACCCTAACTGGTGGTGTCGTCAAAGCCCCTCCTGGCACCCACAGGGCTGGTCACAACTCTGAGAGAGGGCCATCTTTTCCTTGAATAAGCAGAGCTTGTCATTAACTGTTATCTGTAGGGCTGGTGGTGACGTATATCAGGAAGTCCTAAAATAAAATATGAGAGTTGTTATCCATCAGCTACCAGTGAGACATTTGCTGTGTCCCCAGACCCTAAGAGAAAGGGTTTGGCTAACACAATGCTAGTCTTTCAAAAAAAAAAAAAAAAAAAAAAAAGGGCTAGTTGACAAGAGCCTTATTTCCTGCAGCAAAGAATGCAAAGATGAGCTGAAAGAAAGTAGCTGCTGGTAGCCAAGGTGGCTGAAGGCAATCAACAATCTGAGACAGGTAGCGTTAGGACTACTGGTTGACCAAAAACTACCTACCAGGAAAAATCTCAATTGGTGAGGCCAGCTCACAACTCACCTGGGTCTTCTTTAAATGGAAGGGATTTTGTCTAAGACTTTTTAAACAAAACCCAAGTAAACCATCTGGTTCTGGAACAACCCAATTTACATTTGATCCAGACTTACATCTTAGGTGACAATTTTCATAGCATTAAATAAAACCGAGCTTCTTCCTGTGCTTTAGGTAGGAGATTGTGTGGGGTAGGAGAAGAGATCTGGGGAGGAGAGGAAGACTCTGCCAGGTGTTACCTCAAGCTTTCTCCATCTGTGCACGTTCATGGGGTTCTCCAGTTCCTCCTCCAGGGCTCGACATCGTGTCCTCTCCTTCAAGAATTCTCTTTGCATGTGGAAAAGCTCCTGCCTGAATAAGACAAGCTTTCTCTTACTAAGAAATTCTCCACCATTTGGATATCACGTCTTTTTGTGGCTATAGACCCACAAAAAAAGCTGGCATGAGGGAGATGTCTGTGAACACAGGCCAGCCTCCAGCCTGGGCTAGACACAGATGTTACCAATCCCTGCAGGGCACAAACCTCAGGGTTAGCTTTAATGAAAGTACCAGAGCTTCAGAATCATGATTCTGAATACCCAAGGAGTTTACAAGTATATAAGAAGAACAGGGAGGAAGTGAATTGTGAGAATTTCAATATACTCTTCAATGCTTCTAAAAATCTCTACATAAAGAACAATCTTTTATGTTCTACCACAAAATATGGCACCTGACTGCAGGACACTGAGGCTCTGGTGATAACCTGACACCAATCAGGGTAGTGAATTTCACCTTGACTGTGCACTGGAGTCACCTGGGGAGCTGCACAACCCACCTTCACCTGGACCCAGCCCCTGCAGGGATTCCGAAACCTTCATTGGTCAAGCATGTTACTTGGGTTTCATAGCTTGTAAAGTCCTCCTGATAATTCTAACGCGCAGCCAGGATGGAGAAGGATAGAGTTAGCTATGATGTTTTATTTGATGGTCCGCAACTAACTACACAGATGGCTGCAAAAGTCCTGAAGAACTAGCTCTGGCTCAGACCTACTGCTCCAGTCTGTGGGAATCTCTAGTTAATAGGCCTGCACAGCAGCCATTCATAGGAACCTGGGAGCTGGCAGCCACCCTATGGAACAAGGCGCTTTGTTGCGGGGCGGAGAAGAGGCAAACACTCACATTGACATGGGCAATAAGGATATTATTATCTGTTCTCGTCTGTTGTGGGTGTGCAGATTACTAATACCAAGCCATCTCTTTTACTTAATTGCTTCATTTAAACCAATAATACAACTTCCCCTCATTAGCAAGACAAACCATTAGAATTAAATGCATGATGTTCACTCAACAGGGAGCTCAGCACAAGCTGCTAAGAATTAAAAGCATATTTTTAACACTTCGATTTTCTAGAATGTCATCAGAAGAGAAGGGCGGGAGGCAGTGTTAGCTACTGTTATGGACAGGTTATTTTGTTCTAGACTCTGTGCTAGGCATATTGCGTTGGTTTTCGTGTTTAGCTACAAGTCCAAAGCTCAGAGAAGTTAAGAGATTTGCCCAAGGTCACACAGCTTGTGGGTGGCAAGGCTGAGATTGGAATTCATGCTGGCTTGCCTCCAATATCTTCAGTGAGTTGTCTTCCCATTGAAGAGAAAAATATAAGCTATTATCCACAAGCCAGTGATACTGACTAGGAATGGGTAGAATATGGTCCTTTGTGTATATAGTAGAAATAACTCATAGCTGGCAAGTTTAGTGATGATCTTCGAAATCACTCAATAGCTCCTTAGAATGAACGTGTTTGTCTTCGACATGTCAGTGGTGGTATTTCTGGATAGTAAACTCCATGCGTGATTTTTTAATCCCTCCTTTATAGTTTTTTTTTTTTTTTTGCATTCCCTACATTTTCTACAGTGAGTTTGTTCTACTTTCATCATCTGAAATACAAGCAATTCTAGAAAAAAATAAAAAGTATTGATCCATCCTTGATGGTGGCAACTTCCCTTGTTATTCCTGAATATAATCGCTGCATCTAAATATCAACACTATCTTCTAATTCAATTCATTTAAGAAGCAGATGCGGCCCGTGTCCTTGTCCCAAGGTGGTCAAGGATACTGTTCATCTACAAGTCCTCAGGGAATAAGAACAGCTCCGGAGACAACACCAGGCCTCTTATTTGGTTTCCTGCAGTTGCCTATATAAAACATGGTGATGTTTTCCCATAGGGGAAGTAGATCTTGTATAATACAAGATTTAAAGCCAGAAGAAGGCCTGCTAAGCTAAAGTGAAAGCTGCAGAAGATAAATCAAGAGTGAGATATAAAATTTGGCTGCCTTCTAAGGAAACAGAGTTTTCAAATAGTGATAAAATTAAAATTTTCCCCTTCTTTTCATTCTGTATATAATTCCAAGAAAAAGATGTGCAAATGTTACCAGGATTAAATTTAAATACTGCTGCTCGATCGCTTGTATGCTGCCTACTTAAAGAAATTCTGAAAAGCTCATTGGGGGAAATGGTTTTCTGAATTGTATCTAGCTTGTGTCTGTGATCTGTCCTGAAATTTCTTTTTTAAATTACTTTCTTTGTTTTAAAAGATTTTATTTATTTATTTGACAGAGAGAGATCAATCACAAGTAGGCAGAGAGGCAGGCAGAGAGAGGGGGAAGCAGGCTCCCCGTCGAGCAGAGAGCCCAATGCAGGGCTCGATCTCAGGACCCTGGGACCATGATCGTAGCCAAAGGCAGAGGCTTAACCCACTGAGCCACCCAGGTGCCCCAATTTTCTTTTTTTAAAAGCCAGAATACATTTCTAAAAAATCTTTTTGCACTCACTTATATTCCCTTAAGGACAAACTAGTTCACTTTTTTTGGTGACATAGAATGGGCACAATGTAGATTCTCAATTATGGAAAAGTTGTTGTCATTATTTGCTCATAATTTCATCATATGAGAAAATTGATTTATACAACCTGATAGACCTTCCACAACCAACAAGCAATGAACATATAAGGTCATTTCAGGGGACGCCTGGGTGGCTCAGTTGGTTAAGCGGCTGCCTTCGGCTCAGGTCATGATCCCAGCGTCCTGGGATCGAGTCCCACATCGGGCTCCTTGCTCGGCAGGGAGCCTGCTTCTCCCTCTGCCTCTGTCTGCCTGTGCTCGCTCATTCTCCTTCTCTCTCTCTGACAAATAAATAAAAATCTTTAATTTAAAAAAAAAAAAGTCATTTCAGGAACTCCCCCGAGACCATGGTGCCCTCACCCCTGAGTTCATCGACATTAGCCTATTATTATTATTATTATTATTACCTGAGTTCATCGACATTAGCCACACTCCTGGCAAGAATCCCCTTTTCTCTGCGAAGTTTCTTAATCTCAAGTTTGAGAATTCTCATGTCCTCCACCCTCTGGTTGTACTGGCTCTCGCCTTTATTCAGCACAGACTGTTGGATCTTGATCTTCTCATAGAGCAAAGCCAACTCGTCATTGCGCCGGACAAGCTGAGACCCGAGGATATCTCTCTCACTGATGACCTAGAAAGATAGGGAAAAGCATGGCCATTAGGGAAACAAAAAGTCTCATTTTCATTATGGCAGCCTCTTTCACCCTGTCAAAGATCTCTCAAATGTCCATGTATGTGTACTAGGAATCCAGTGGGCAGGGCACTGGAAAGATCCTGCTAGACATTCAGCACAGTTCCTCCCATGTGTTTGCAGTCCCATCGGAAAGAGAAAGAGTACAACAAATCATCCATCATCATCATCATCCCACATTTCTTGGCCTCTGGGTGTTTGGTTTTTGTCCCAACCTATTATTTTATAAATGTTAGATTTTGAATGACTTTATGGTGGGCTAGCTCTTGCCCATTTCCACCAGTCCTTACTGTCTTACACTAGCCAATTTCTCTTTTTTTTCAACCTGCCAAATCTCTGAAAGCATTTAAGTTCCTAACCCCCTAATTATGCATTTGAGTTTCTAACTCCAGAATTATATAATTATTCATTGCCATTACATGTGAGCAATTACATTGTACTGGAATGGAAGTTCCTTGAGAATAGGGACCTTATTTTCCCATTGACCAGGGCATCCCCAGTGCCCAGAGGATAGTAAGTGCTCATAAATATGACTTGAATAAGGAATGACTATTTCATAAGTAATCAACAGAAGATGGGCTTCTATGCTCTTCTTCCAACAGATGGAATGCAAAGCCTAGAAAAGAATGAGGATTCATGAAAAGTGGAAGCAAACAGTTGTGTCTGCTGATGAGACCTGCAGGTCTGGTGAGGAGAGGTTCCTACCTGGTCTAATTCCTTCTTCTGTCTCAGCCTCTCCCCATCAGCCTCAGCGATGATTCGCAGGAGTTTTCTCTCTTCCACTTCCTGTTTTTCAATGAAGTGTTTGGTCTCCAGAGCTTGTTGTCTTAGCTTCTGCAGCTCGGCCTGACCAAGAATGAGAGATACACAGAAAGATTTTGCTCTGTGGCAGTACAGACCTGGACGTCGGGCCCAGATTTAGATGCACAGTTGTTCTTCTTACACTGACCCCCTGATGTTTCGTTTAGTGTGGTTTGATCACTCCCCCAAGCAAAATCAGCTTCACACACACACACACACACACACACACACACACACATGCACACACACAGGCCTTGCAATAGTGTTGTAAAGAAACAACAGTGCACATTACAGCAATCGTGTTTATTCTATGAGTTGTGCCCTTGAGGGATTTCCATCCTTTTTCTAGATACCAATAGCAGAGGCTTCATTGGCATTCAGCAGCTCTTCTCTTCCCAGCTAAACAAGGTGAGAATTCACAAAGAATAGTGCAGAGGAGGATGTAGGGGTGAGGACAGGGGAGGGCCTTTGTATGCACTACCTCCTGTAATCGTCCTAACACAAACAGCACATCAACTATAAAGATAAAACCTATTGCAAGAAAAGATTAAATTAACAAAGAGAACGACCAAGTGTCTGTCTTAGAAAATGTCTTGATGGAACAGAAGAGATGTCATGATACAAAAAGATGTTGTGATATGAAAATATATAGAGATCCTATTCCTCAGATGCCTCCAATCTAGATGAGAAGATATACAAGTATTATGTGAATATTAACAATCCTAGGCAGTAATTTTTCAATATCTTTATTAGCACACAGACAGAGTACTGATGTTACAGGAGGTCAGAGGACTATGGTTGTCAGGGAGGCTTCCTGGAAGAGCTCAGATCTTGAGGCTCTTGAGGTCACATGGAAATTGTAAGACTGATGGGGATGAGGTGCCATGGACTGTCAGTTTCAGAAGGAAAATACCTCTCCTCAAAGGACACGTTCACTTCAACCCCATGAGTATGTTTGTGACCTACAGTGTCTTAGGCATGACACCAGGCATTTTGCATAGCTACTCTCATCCCATTTTACAAATACAATGTGTAGGAGACAAAGAAAACCAAATTCGCTTGCCCAAGGTCACACAGCTAGTAAGGAGCAGAGTTTAGATTGAAACCCAGATCTTTTGATTCCAAAGCCTGTGGAATCTTTTGATTCCTAGCAGGGGTGGCTAGCACCACCCAATTGTTTCAGGCAAAATACAAAAAGTAAGCCTTGAAAGATTCATCATCCATTAGAAATGGCAAATATAACCAACTACATTACAATGTGGAAGTGCTATTTACTGTGGAAAAAAAGACATGGGAGTACCCAGGGATGAGTTTCTAATTCCTGCCTGCCTAGGGGTTAGAGGGAAGAAACAGCGAGACCCTTGGCAACTGACAGATATTTCCTAAGAGAAGAGGCTTGTGTTGGGGGAAGGCATTAACCAGACAAGCATGCAAACTGTAAAGTATGTTCACCATACAGCCAAGCATCCGGTGTGGCTGATTATTGGAGTGTGGGGTAGGGAATAGCAGGAGGTAAAACTGAGCCAGACAGGAAAGGGCTTTATATGCCACACACTGTACAGAGTATGCAAGAAGGAGCCACAGAAGTATTCTCATTAGAGGGAAGAAAAATGCGTCTTTGAGAGGTTCCATGCCCACATGGGAAGGACAGGTTTTTATCACAGACCAGGTCAGCAGAAAAAGAAACAAATGAGAAGAGAGCTCTGACTTCACCCATGCCTGGAAACACAAGGGAGATGACAAGATGATTTTAAGGCTCCAACTTCTCAGCGGCCTGCAAATTGGCAAATGACAGTAAAAAAGGTAATACATTTTTCCTTCAAGGAAGTATTGTGACCCCATCACCACCACCCACCCAGAAAGTTGACCGGGATGATAGAAAACCTCTTATTTGCAAGTGCCTGTGACCCAATGCAACTTGAGTTAGGTGGGACTCATGGAGACCAAGAGCCATGAATTCCATACCTCAATCTTGTCCAAATAGTAGAAGATACTGCACGCCTAGTAATAGACGTGTAATGTCACAGACTAAATGTCTCTGGCTACTGTGAAATCAAAGGATTCTTTTACGACATTTGGTTCGTTCACTCATGAAATATGTTTTGGTTTGGGGATAAGCGAAAGGAAAGGCTTTCTGAGAAAAGATCTGGTCTAGTATTTACCACTTTGGGGGACTGCCTATTGGGAGAGAGAGCAAAGAACCAGCCTTTCTCTTTCTATCATCAGTTAAGGTGACAGTGAAGACAGCCATAAAATACCTGCGTGACTCATGTTTTCTTTAATAAAACTTTTATTTTCCCAGATGGGCAACATTCACTTCCCTGTTCCTAAGTGCCAAGAGCTGATCAGAATCCATCAGCAGAACAAAATGAAACCCCCGTTATATTAAAATGCAATCAAAAGTGTGTAAAAGTATCTGTCTGAAATGTAAAACCATTCACGCGTTTGGCATTGCTGTGTGTGTGTGGTTTTTTTTTCCCCATAATATATCAAAATTCTGAGTGGTCTCCTTATGTCATAAATTTATGGGCTGTAAACAAGATGTGGCATTAGACTATGGCAGCAAATGTTAACATCAACAAAATACCTTGAGTCTAACGCATTTAGCAGCTATAAATCTGAGCTGTCTCACCCAAGAGAGATGGTAACTGCTGTGTGCCCAAAAGCCCATCAAACAATGTTCTAGAGGGGTCGTGAGGTATCCTAATCTCTCAAAGCATTGCCGGTGGTATGAAGTAGTAATACACTCACAGGACACACTTTTTAGTCGCTGCCTCCACAATTATCTTTGTGATGGGGTTTATGGAATATATATTATCCCAATGGCTGTAGGTACACATCTCAATTCAAGAACCATATGCACAGGTGTTTCACCCATTCATACATGATCCCAACATTCACTGGGTGTCACAGAAGCCATCTGTTTACATCTAAAACAAATAGGACCACCCGAAGTTTTCCAGCCATGAGAATAATTGGGCTTCCCCTCTCTCTCTGTGGCAGCTCCCAGCTAGGTCATCCCAGTAAAAGGATAAGATGCCCTGAAGCCAGGTGCTAATGTGATGCCGGGCTCTGGACAGAGAGAATCTACTGCTGAATTATTCACCAGGAATCAAAGTGCTGTCACAGTGATGTGGGATGATTTGGAGGTGATGAGGCAGAATCAGGCGCTTGTTAGGACACTCCAAATGAGACGGCTCTGTCAGAGCTGATGAGACAAGACTGGGACAGAATGGGCAGATGAACGCACATGCAGCAATATCTATGAGGACTATTGACATTCTGTCATAACCATAATGTGCTGACAATGTCTAGAATACTGAGGAGTCAGTAGAGCCTGGTAGCAACTGAGAGAGGAAAAGAAACATGGAAGGAGCAAGATGTTTCTTCTGAGGGGAATGAATGAGGATGAAGATGATCTACTAAGGACAACAGTTTGTCATCTTGGAGAAGTAGTAAATTGGGTGGTCCTGTCTTAAGGTGTCCCACGGTCTGCCGTGCAGGAGGGGACTTGCCCTTCCAGAGGTTTCTGTGCCCACAGAGCTTTGTAGAACACAACAATAATAAGCTAAATGTCTCTTGGAGGAAGGTTACTAGAAAATCTGCCCTTCCCTCTAGGGTTTTGGTTTGCGAACTTCAGATGCATGATATCCAGAGACCTGTGCAAATTGTGATTCAAATATGAGGCTAAAAAAGTCAAAAGGCTGAAACTCAACATTTGAGCTGTCAAAATTTTCTAAAGAATGTCAGACAAGCTTCATGATAGGCCAAAATTATCCAGTCGAAGCACCATTATAAGTCACCCTTGGATAACCTCAAATAATAAATCAAGCAGGCATCCTTTCTCTGTTTCTCATTCTTACCTCCATGGGAAATGCCGAGGGAAAAAGTCAACCTGGCTTCAAAGTAAGTCCAAAGCAATCATCTTTCTATAATCGATAGCCCCAAGCTCTCCAGACCCAGGATTCCCCACTTAGAGCAAGCTCTCGAGGACAGAAGCCCTTTAAACTCATCTTCCATGTTCACCAGATGCCAGTTCTGCTGGTCCGGGACCAAAAAACAGAGCCCTATTGCCCTTTATTTTCTTTTATTATGATGCTTCTTTAGAGCTATATATGCATGATGATAGAAGGCATAATTGAAACAAATAGTAACCAAAGTCAAACTCTAGGGAGTTAGGAATAACTGATCTTTTGCCTAGGACATTGCTTTTTCTAAAGCAGAATTTTTAAAAAGGTGGGTAGTTCTACCTTGGATCCCATTATGGGGTAACAATCATTTGAAAAGAACATTAGTCGGGAAAGCAAGAGATGAAGATCGATGTCATCCTATAAAAACAAAGAGATGACCAAATAGAGTTGTACTGAAGCCTTGCTAACATGGGTCCATGCGGCCCATGGGTGAAGCAATGTTTATAATAAGATTCTTCAGATTCATTCAATGATAAATAAACCCATCCCACTACAGGCTTTGCTATCATCTACAAAATTATTCTTTCAAACAAGGAAAACAGGGACAAAGATGCAGGATATTTTCTAATTTAAAATTATGTATTTATATTTCTTTATATGGAAATGAACCTTAATGCATAATTTTTTATTCGTTTTTTATCATAAGCTAGAGTGGGGAGATGAAGGTCTCAGGTAAATATCAATTGTCATATCCTTTCTGTAAAAACACTTTTGTTATATTTTAATCTTTCTCAAACCAAATGTTCCTTGATTTCATGTAGTAGTTTTATTTCCATGAAGACCTATCATTAAGTTGACAAAACCTATTATGAAATTGAGAGTGCATATTTCAATCTATGGTATCTTGGAATCAAGGAAATTTGGCTTTAAAGCTGTCCAACACCAGCTACACACTTTGAAGACAGGAACTATCTTTGAAAACTAATATGCAGAAACCAAGACACCCAGTCTCTGATTTGCTATAGAGACTTCCTCCAAGTGGCTCATAAACACCCATGACTATTCTGCATATACATTTCCCAAGTAAAAGTGATACTTGCATACCCTTAGTTCCTTTTTAACTCCTTGGTCAAATGAATTAAAAGGGAAATCTATTGGCTTGGATAGGAAAAGAAAAATACGTCAGGTTTAGTGAATGTGTATAATAAAACATATTTCGTTCGAGGATTTGAAATGGTATAATTATTTGGTATGTATTCTTGGAAAATGTCTTTATATTAGTAGACATATGATGTGCCAGGTTGGTAAATTTAAAAGGGTATGTCTTAGGAATATACATGAAGACAGAGGTGATTCCCTGGAGGAGGGGCTAAGGAGAGCGCAGGCAGAAAAGTCAGGTGCACATAAAGCAAACACCTATTAGGAGCAGCGGGACAAAAGGTCTTGCCAGCAGCACCTTATGGAAGGCCCAGGGAGGAGTTTGGGTGGCTTGGGCATGGGTGTTGGATGCAAGTTGTAAATGCAAAAGGACTGTGGCAAGCCGGCAAGCCCCAGGACTTCTTGGGCACTGCCAACGTGCTCGGTTCTCTTCTGCTGATGGGATGACAGCAGTTGGTGAACTAGCTGCTTATGTGTCTCCACCGGCCTTTTCCCCCACTTCTACCTGGGAGCACTGCCTAGAAGGAGACCTGCCCTGGAGGGGGTGGGGCTCCTCCTGCAGTTCCTCTGTTTTTCTCCCCGCCCCTTGTTCCTTCAGTGAGCTCGGAGCCTGCCTCAGAGGCAGGGGGTGGGGGCAGACAGACAGACTCCTGCCACCACCACTTTTATTGCCAATTCTATACCTTCAGAGTTTCCTTCTCCTTTTCTATCCGCTGCTGTTCCAGGTGCAGCTTCACAAGGGCTGACTCTTTGGCTGAGATTTCTTCTTTCAGCTGATCTACCTGATGGGTCATAATCTTTAATTTTCTCTTCATTTCTGTTATTTCATCCTAATAAAATGAAAGGAGAAATGTTCAAAAGTGAATTAAATAGACAACACCATCTGTAGAGAAGTTCCATCCATAATGCAAGAGCTTTTAAGGGAGGCTCTCTCCAAACAGTGGTCTCCTAAACAATTACTGCTGGGCTATTCCTTTGTATCTTGTGCCCATCAATCTCCAAGTCCTTCCTAGCCTTAACTCTCAAAATATTCTCATGCGATATTCACAAAGTATGCAAAATGACTATGCCACACACACAACACACATACAAAACACACAATACACATATATAGCACACACAACACGGAGAACACATGTGACATACATGCGACACACATACAATGTACAACACATCCAACATGCATGCCACATGCAACGCATACAACACCACACACATACAACACAACACATGCATATAACACATACAATACACACAGCACATGTGCACAACACGTGACACGTACACACAACACATGACACATGCAACACACGTAGCACACATGACCCACAACACATACATCACAACACGCGTGGCACAAACACATACAACAAACACAGCATATACACACAACACATACAACAAATATGCACATACAACACACACGCTTTATTCCTTGTTTTACAAGGGAGGAACTGGCCCCACAGCAAACATTATAACTCAAAGGTCACAAAGCAAAGATCTGCAATTAAATGACAAGAGCGTGCTGCTCCCCTCTGAGTCATGGTCACCATTAGCAGTTCTAAAAATTAGAAACAGGAGAATGGCAATTCTACAATTCTACATAATAATTAAAAGCAGGGCCATCATCTTCACATCCCATCAAGCTGTGTCATTTCCACTTCAAACAAGCTGATGGTTCAGCACAAACTGGTCTTCTCTTTCAGGTGAATTCCATGAGATTTCAGGTTTGCCCTGTTCTAAATTCTGCCATTAGGAAAACAGAAACTGCTTTAAACCCAGATGGGGAGAGGAGTCAAAACGTAAAGACTAAATACATTCTTTACCTGAGCCTCAACCAGATTTTTGCTATACAGATTCCTGTCTGACCTCACGGCTTCATACAGGTTCTGTTGTTGTTTTAACTTAGTCTCTGATTCAGCGATTTTTTTCCTGTAGTCAAAAATCTGCATTTCACGGATTTTTATGTCTTCCATGCTCATGAGGACCTGGAGAAGAAAGAAGTATATGAAATGGTTAAAGAGCCAGTCTGTTTTTATCCGTTCAGGGCAAGCAGAGATTTTGATCTAAGGGTATAGCTGGTAGAAATGCTCACAATCAGAAAATCTTACTGTGGTTCTAATCACTGCGGTACAACACAGAAATTCAGCCCAGCTGATTAGGGGCAAACATACATTTGATCTATGCTAGAGTTCTGCCCAAGCATGAAGGCTTAGTGCAGTTATTTTGTGATCACAAGAAGAAAAAAAGAAATTCTTTCAGTTCTGAAAACCTCTCCCAAACACCCACACAGCAAAAAAGAGAAAAGAAAAGGAAAAGACACCAGTTTAAACAGATCTTCACATGGAGCACTAAGAAAGATAAGAAATAACTTAGCTGTTTGGCCACCCTCATAGCTTTGGAAATTTAACCGTGAGAAAGAAAAGGGGCCTCTGGACATCGATAGCAATCAAAACGCTGTCTCGCCAATGTCAAACTCGCTCCATCCGGGAAACTCAAAGGACTTCATAAAAATGCATTCTATTGTGCACCAAACACTTCAAGGCGAGATGAGATGTGAGAGTAACTGCCTGTTTTTTGCAAGTATGAAAAACTGAGGCACAGAATTCCACCGCGAGCCAATACTTCTCACCAAGCAATCCATACAGCTGAAATTACATAATCATGACTCTCAGCTGCAGTGTCCACAGAAATTGATTTTTTTAAGGACAAACTTCTTTGAAAATTCCTTAAGAAGAAAAACTTTTGCATTGATTGAATCAATGGAGTTATGGTCTGGACAAAAGCTGGAACACACAAGGAGAAAATTCTTCAGAGTTTTACTGCATCGCGGTGACGTTCTCTTAATGGTTTACAGCTTAAGGAGGGGGTAAACAGAGAACAGAAAGTCAGGCAGGTCCTTGCACTAACATGGCCAGGGAAGGTTCCTCTTGAGAAGAGGCATTGTACCTAGAACTGAACAGTCAAAATGTACTTAGACCTTTGCCATGCTCCTATTCTCAACTGTGGGCTACCTATGAGCAGCACGTTCCCAAATCATTGCCCTCTGGAATCCTTTCTTCCACCTGTGGAATTAGTACACTCCAAGAAAACCCTGTTCTAAAGTTTTGCCATCAGAGGTAACAATAGCTAGTGTTTAATATATTTATCCTTTGTATATTTTTTTAAAGATTTTATTTATCCATTTGAGAGAATGAGAGTGAGAGCGTGAGAGGAGAGAAGGTCAGAGGGAGAAGCAGACTCCCGGTAGAGCTGGGAGCCCGATGTGGGACTCCCATCCTGAGACTCTGGGATCATGACCTGAGCCGAAGGCAGTCGCTCAACCAACTGAGCCACCCAGGCACCCGATTATCCTTTATATCTTTAAGTAAACAACTTTCATGCTCGCTTCGGCAGCACATATATTAAGTAAACAACTTTCAAAATTTTCCAAGACACATTTAAGGAGGGATGGAACTAAATCATAGTAAATGCCCTTTGGGCATATATTATTTTGTAGCATTTTTTTTCTTATTACGCCTATTGATTTGACATACTTATTAATAAATGACTCCCTTTACAAGTATTTTAATTTTATTTCTTTATACATAGACCCATGTGCCATCATTTTAAATAAACACATCAGCGTGAAATTTTTTTTTCTTTTACTTATTTATTGGGACCTTCCTTCTCTCTTCTACCCATATCAACCCCTCATCGACCCATAAAGCAACCAGGTTAACAATTTAGTGTGTTCATCCACATTTTACTTTGAATTCTACATATTCAGTTCAAGTCTTCTGGCATTAACAGCTAATTGTTCTCAGACACATTCTATGTACCAGGCATCCTATATATATTAACTCATTTAATCTTCACAAAACCCCTATGAGATGTGCGCTAAGAATGACCTAATTTTACAAAGAAGGAAATCTCAGTCAAAGAAAGTAATACCATCCACACCTCCTTAACCAGTAAATAGACAGACACAGGGATTTGTTTGTCTCCTTTTGTCTTGCTTTTTAGGTTTTATTTTTATTTTTTAGCCAAATGTGATCTTCTTACATATGCTTGTATGCACCTTGCTTTTTAATTACTTAGTAATACTTCGGGGGATCATGTGGAGTATCTCTAATTCACTCTCTTTCGGGGTGGTTTACCACACCACCATGTGGCTGAGCCATCACAGGCTCGGCTCTTCACCTCTATGGGCATTAGCTTGGTTTCCACTTTTTGCCACCCTGAACCCTGCTCCCCTAAACATTTTGGTACATGTGTCCTGATGTACTTGTGCATTCGCTTCTGTTGGAATGGATTCCCAGGAGCGGACTATCTGGCTCAAAAGACATATGTATTTTCAAACTTAATAGATATTGCTAGATTGCTTTCCAAAATGGCGTGACACTTTACATTCCCATAGAGGCCTCAATAGTTTTCTTAACAGAAAACTATCCTTGCGGTTTCAGGATAAACCCTCTTTGGTCATACTAGGTGATTCTTTTAATGTACTGTTGAATTTGGTTTGCTAGAATTTCATTTAGGATTCTGCATACATATTCACAAGTGATCGAAGTCAATAACTTTCTTTTCTGTTCTATTTCAACATCAAGGTTTCTGCTAGCTTCATAAAGCGAACAGAGGACCTTTCCATTCATCCATTCATTCACTCACCCATTTATTCACTCCCTCAATGAACATGTACTGAGGACTTCTCACTGGCAGGCACTGTACAAGCACTAGTGATGTAAAGAAGAGTAAGACACATTCCCCACCCTCAAGTACACCTCTAGGGAGTGATTCCACCACACAATGGGTAATCAAGGAATAAACAGAACCAGGAAACTTAGACATGTATTGGGTGTTGGAGAAGCAAACACTGGAAGGCTAATGGATAGTATCTTCTGAGGATGGTCCTACATGTACAATGTAAGCCATTGATATTTGGGATTTGCACAATTTATGGAAACTACTTCTTCCTTTTCATGCTTCAGCCATCCCAACCAAGGACTCACATTGGACCCCAAGCTCTCTCCCAGGCCTGGAGTCTTTACTCATTATCCCTGCAGAAGGCATGGGTTTTATATATATATCAGTGCTGGAATGTCAATCAGTATTACCCCAAAAAATGCAAAGTGCAGGAGCAGCACTTTTTCTGAAGTTACATAGCCTGAGACTTATCTGATTCTCAAAAGTTCGAAGAAACTCCGTTCTAAAGTTATTGGGCCCTGTGAGTGTTGGAGTTAATTCTCCCTCAACTTCTTTAGTGGCTTCCATAGTTACTGATCTTCCTACGTTTACTACTTCTCTACTAGTCAAACCTTGATATATGTACATATTTTCGAGAGAATTACCTATTCAGCCAATTTTTAAAATTTATGCCACTAGATTTGTACAAAGTATTTTTACATGCTTTTACTGTTCTATCATTATTAACTGAGATCATCTACTTTGTGTGGAAAGAGAACAGCCCAAAGTAAGAATACAGACTGCGGAAATGGTTTGGATGGTTGGTTGAGGGCCTAGAAGGAACAAAATTAGAAAATATGAAACAAGGAGGTCTGGAGAAAAGGCATCTGCATAGATCTGAAATGAAAAGAAACCCCTTTCCTTTTCCCATCATTTCTTCACTCCATATCTGTAGAATTCTTAAAAATGAGTAGCAAGCAGTCTTTCACGGTACCACCACCAATAACTAAAATGTATAAGTTAGAAATAAGTGTGGGAACCTGGGTGGCTCAGTAATTAGGCATCTGCTTTCAGCTCGGGTCATGATCCCAGGGTCCTGGGATAGAGCCCATGCAGGGCTCCCTGCTCAGTAAGACTGTTTCTCCCTCTGCCTGCTGCTCCCCCTGTTTGTGCTCTCTGTCAAATAAATGAATAAAATCTTTAAAAAAAAAAATAGGGGCACCTAGGTGGCTCAGTCATTAAGCAGTTGCCTTCGGCTCAGGTTATGATCCCAGGGTCCTGGGATCAAGCCTCACATCGGGCTCCCTGCTCAGTGGGAAGCCTGCTTCTCCCTCTCCCACTCCCCGTGCTTGTGTTATGTCTCTCTCAAATAAATAAATAAAATCTTAAAAAATAATAAAATAAATGTAAAACCTAAATAGCATATCTATTACTGGATCTGGTATTTGTTTAATTAAAAAAAGAAAAAAGAAAAAAAGAAAGGCACTATCTCTGACTAAAATTTAGCCTTTCTATGGACATGATCACACTTCTTCGGGCTCAGTGAAATGAATGGATGGAAAATACTTTGAACAGCATCATCAGCATTCAGAATATCAAGCAGTACATCAGAGAAAAGGAAAAAATTGCTTGTTCAATCACTTTGAGAGATGTTATAATAAGAATCATCCTTTGCATAGACAGAATAATGCTCCAGAGAAAGGATGCAGCCAAGGGCATTTCTTTTGGGGGCATCCAACTAGTAGGGTCTATCTTTGTGCACACAACAGTGCAAGAAATCACAGTGCATTTGCTTCTGGATTCTTGAAGCTGGGAATAATAAGAACCCATCATGATACCAAGAAGATCAAAGGTATTTTAGTTAAATGACAATGAAAAAAAATACTGAAACTAAGGGAAAAGACAATCTACAAAGCAATTTATTTGTAAGTGTTGGAACTCAATTTGTTTCAATGGAAATCATTCAAACCAATGTCAAATCCTGAAAATTCATAAGATGTGTGGGGTGTTAAGTAGGAGCAAAACCTTTAGTCAACAGTCCCTTGTTGAAAATGGCATAGCAGAAAATATGGGATGCCAGCTGTGGGGCTGGAGCTTAATTAACTGATTATACTTTAGATACCTCAAACCAACTCATGAGAGAAGTCATATCCAAACATGAAAAGCTCTGTTAGAGCCCGGAGACTTGGAGACCCCAGCCTTCGGAAGCCCACTTCAGACTAACCCAGAAAATGCTTACAGAGCAGTCTGAGGGTACAGTCCCAGTTTATAACCTACTACCTTTTCTTTTTCTGTTAAAACAACCTGCCAATAGAAGTAAGAGTGAGATAAAAAATCAATAATGCATGCTGGAAATCTGCAGCATAGTCAAAACATCACATAAACTAAGGCAGGATAAGAAAGTAGGTCACTGAATTTGGAGCCCTTTAACTTACATTTGATGAAATATCAGTAAAATAAACTCCTCCAATAAGTTTTTCTGACTCAATGTCAATGATTTGAATGATGACAATGCCTCTACCTTCATAATGAAACTGAAAAACTCACTCTCAGGAAAACAAAACAAAACAAAACAAAACAGCGTGAGATTTTAAGTCTTCTCTATTTTTCTTGCTTTTTTATCTTATTCTCTACCTTAAATTTAGAGAGGCATATCTATGTTTCTGGGCAGTTTTTAAGATTTTATTTTTTTAAGTAAGCTCTCCATCCAACATGGAGTTCAAACTCATATGACCCCGAGATCAAGAGTCACACGTTCTACTGACTGAGCCAGCCAAGCACCTCTGTATTTCTCTTCTTCTTCTTTTTTTTTTTTTTTAAGATTTTATTTATTTATTTGACAGAGACCGAGATCACAAGTAGGCAGAGAGGCAGGCGGGGGTGGGGAGGAGCAGGCTCCCCGCCAAGTGGAGAGGCTGATGTGGGGCTCGATCCCAGGACCCTGAGATCATGACCTGAGCCAAAGGCAGAGGCTTTAACCCTCTGAGCCACCCAGGCACCGCTGTATTTCTGTTTTTAATAACTTATTGCATTAGGGGCGCCTGGGTGTCTCAGTCAGTTAAGTGTCTGCCTTTGGCTTAGGTCATGATCCCAGAGTTCTGGGATCATGCCCTATGTCCGGTTCCCACAGGCAGCCTGCTTCTTCCTCTCACTCTGCCTGCAGCTCCCCCTGCTTGTGCACTTGCTCTTTTTCTGTCGAATAAATAAAATGTTTTAAAAATAGTAAATAACATATTACATTATCTTATAAAATGAGGGGTATAATCATGTCTACCTCAAAGGGCTATTATGAGGGTTTAAGTGAGAAGATACATATATTTGCACCATCATGTAAGTACCCAGCAGATCATACTTTTATCACTTAATAAATAATGGATTATCATGACAGGGTAATATTCTGTCATGTTATATAACACTAGTACTTAACAAATCAATTCAAGTTTTCTATGGATCAAATTCTGTTCATCAGGAAAAGAGTAATCCCTAGACACATGTAATTTCATAATAACACAGAAAGTTTATAATTTGTCTATGAAAGATGCCCTCTATAAAACTTCAAACTAAGACCAAAGAAACAGGAGCTCCATTTCATTATGAAGTGCCAGTTCAATCGATACTTCTCTGATCAACTTTCTTTCCTCACTTCCTTGTAAGCCCTTGAAAGCACATTATTATTCATTTCTTGGGAGCTTTGTCTAGGAGAGTTTTGCTTGCCACTGTTATAAGCAAATAAGCAGAGAGCTAAGGAACATGGAGGTAAGTATTCATTATGAAAGAACGCTTTTTGGTGTATAAAACGTCTGGAAAGGCAATGGCCAGAAGTTTAATATTTAGAATGAGAAAGGAGCGGTTCTAAAATGAGCCAAGTGCATAATATGCAACATGTGCCTCAGATTTTTTTTAAAGATTTTATTTATTTATTTGACAGATAGAGATCACAGGTAGGCAGAGAGGCAGGCAGAGAGAGGAGGAAGCAGGCTCCTTGCTGAGCAGAGAGCCCAATGTGGGGCTCGATCCCAGGACCCTGGGATCATGACCTGAGCCGAAGGCAGAGGCTTTAACCCACTGAGCCACCCAGGTGCCCCACATGTGCCTCAGATTTAATGATTAACCAGGAATAGTTTTACCCAGAATTTACAGAAGTTGAGTAAATATGGTGGACCGCAACTTATAATGCCATTCCTGGTGCCTCTCAGTTTAAAGAGTGAAAGTTTGAGTGCAGCAGAGGACAAAGCATGGGATAAAAAGCGCTAAATCTCTCTACTAGATTATGTTATGGTTCTGCAAATATTCACTCCCTCTCCTGTCACTACCACCTCCATGGGAAGTCTTCCCCTTGCTGTTGGGCATGTGACTTGCCACAGCCAATGGGATGTCAGAGGAGAGAGCCATGAAATGTGCTTGGGTTTCTCCTTTGTTTCCTTTCTTCCTCCATGACACCACCATGCATGCTGGAGGACCAGAAACACGTAGAGCAAAACCAAACCAAACTCACAGCCTCCAGCCAAGTGCAGGCAAGCCTAACCTAGACTACCTGAGTTCCACCCAACTGCAGAGGTGTGAGAAGTAAGTGTTGGGGCACCTGGGTGGCTCGGTTGGTTAAGTGTTTGCCTTTGGCTCAGGTCGTGATTTGGGGATCCTAGGATCAAGCCCATGTCAGGCTCCCCACTCAGCAGGGAGTCTGTTTCTCCCTTTTTCTCTCCCTATCCCTCTCCCCACCATTTGTGCTCTCTCTTGCACTTTCTCTCTCTCAAATAAATAAATAAAATCTGAAGGAAGGAAGGAAGGAAGGAAAGAAGGAACTGCTTATTTCTGCATGCCAGTGAGATTTGGTGGTTGTGTATTATGCCACATTAGTATGGCAAGTGTTGACTGAGACAGGCACATAAGAAAAGGTTTAGGATTCTGAGCCAACCGATTCTGGCAAAAAAAAGAATCTTCTTCCTCGTTTCAAATGCCAAGTTAAATTAATAAAACGTAACATAGGGCTTTTGGTCTCTGAGAGTTCACCTTTCTTTCTCTAAACTGTTGGACTATTGAAAGAACCAGAAGGCAAATGTTGACACTGTTTTTGCAGCCCAGAAGGCAGAAGAGACCACACCACGAGTCCCCCACAACTAAAATCACTGAGGATAATTCAGATAAGATTGTCCATTATGGCAACATGTTTCAAATGAATTTAAAATGGGGTAAGACCCATAATGATAAATACACTAGTGAAGAAGAATTTAATGTAAATACCTAAAAGTAAGTCTTCAAGTGGTTAATTCAGATCTCTAATTACACTTTCCATTCATTCTTTCAAAAAATATTTGGTACATATGTAAGAAATAAGTAATAGGAAGAGCTCAAAATTGAATACCAATCCTTCTCCTGTACACGGAGATAAAATTAGTGCAAACCATAGGAGGAATCTTGCATTCTGTCTTTATCAGATTCATATTGTGAACACGTTCCCCGCTTTAAAAAATATTTTTCAAACACATGGTCTTTATGGTATTATATCAGATAAGTGTAGCACAATTTGTTTTAAAGAATATCCTCTTATAAACTCTTTGCATTTCTTCTATTCCCATAGATTGAGTTCTTACAAAAGAAATTGCTGGATTAAAACTTGGAACAACATATACTTACTACAGAAGTCGATGAAAACATCAGTTTCCTGACATTATCCCCAGCCCCGATATCAAATAGAGTGTAGGAAAGGGAATGTTCTGTTTGTGGGAATGAGGTGTGTGGTGTGTGTGTGTGTGTGTGTGTGTGTGTGTAGCAGAAAAGAAAGAAAGAAATATGGGGAGGGACATATTTCTTATATGTATTAAGGACATGCAGGGGCACCTGGGTGGGTCAGTGGGTTAAGCCTCTGCCTTCAGCTCAGGTCATGATCTCAGGGTCCTGAAATCAAGCCCCACATTGGGCTCTCCGCTTGGCGGGGAGCCTGCTTCCCCTCTCTCTCTGCCTGCTTCTCTGTCTGCCTACTTGTGATCTATCTCTCTGTCAAATAAATAAAATCTTAAAAAAAAAAAAAAGAAAAAGGACATGCAGGTCCTTAATAAGTGGTCCAGGGGTGCCTGGGTGGCTGAGTCGGTTAAGCGTTGGACTATTGATTTCGGCTCAGGTCATGATCTCAGAGTTGTGAGATCAAGCCCCATGTCGGGCTCTGCAGAGTGTGTTTGAGATTTAATCTTTCCCTCTCCTTCTGCCTCTCCCCTTGAGCTTTCTCCCTCTCTCTCTAAAATGGGTGGCTCAGTCAGTTAAGTGTCTGCCTTTGGCTCAGATCATGATCCCAGGGTCCTGGGATAGAATCCCACATGGGCTCCCTGCTTAGTGGGGAGCCTGGTTCTCCCTCTCCCTCTGCCTGTTGCTCCCCTGCTTGTGCTTGCTCTCTCCCTCTTTCTGTGTGTAAACAAAATCTTTAAAAAGAAGGAGGAGGAGGAGGAGGAGGAGGAGGAG